>CAHIKZ030003920.1:1877500-1885000 GCA_903632075.3 Acanthosepion pharaonis | reverse complement strand
CCTGCTGGGGACTATATTCTCTTTATTAAGTTTTCTTGAGCATAAAGGCCAATAAACAAAATAAATGCTGTTTAAAATAAACCAAGCATCTACTTAAATACAGGTATCCACTAAAAATAATATTTGAAGTAATAAAAATATATATAAGATGGGTAAATTGTTGCCATTTTATATGTATGTGTGTTGTCTGTTTTTGATTTTGCTGACTGCAAAATATATTAGGGTCAGTTGAGCAACATCTAAGAGAAAAAGAATGTCATGACACAATTCACTCTGCCAGAAATTTGGATACAGCATTTCTTTCTTTCTTTCTTTCCTTATTTCCCTCTTCACGTCCTTCTTTCTTTTCTTATTTTCTTCTGGTCTTCATTCTTTCCATCATTCCTTTCTTTCTTTCTTTCTTTCTTTCTTTCTTTTCTTTCTTTCTTTCTTTCTTTCTTTCCTTCCTTGCTTTCTTTCTTCTTTCTTTCCATCCTTGCTTTCTTTATTCCTTTCTTCTTTTCTTTCTTCCCTTTATTTCTTTCTAACTTCCATCTTTCCCTCCTTCCTTTTTCACTCGCATCTTTTGCTCTTTCTTTTTCATTCTTTCATTCAATTCTTTATTCCTGCTGTCATTTTTCCTCCCTTTCTTTTTCTCGTCCCTCCTCCTTCTCATCCTCCTTTCTTTGTTCCTTCCTTCCTTTCTTTCTCTTTCTCTTTCTGTCTTTCTTATTTTTCTTTTTTTTTTCCTTATATCTTTCTTTTCCTTCTTTCCTTGCATTTTTCCTAAGCATTTCAATTTTAAAGTTTCTTTCTTTTTTTCTGTATTTATTTTCTTTTTTCCTCTTTCCATTCCCTCCTTCCTATCTTCTTTCCTTACTTTATTCATATATTTGTCTTTTTCTTCAACCCTTTCTTCCTTCCTTCCTTTTTTTCCATGCATCTTTCCAAACCATTGCAATGTTAGTTTCTTTCTTTCTTTATCTTCCCTTCTTTTTTACTGTCTCCATTCCTTCCTTCCTTTCCTTCCTTCCTTCCTTCCTGCCTTCCTTCCCTTCCTTCCTTCCCTTCCTTTCCTTCCTTCCTTCCTTCCCTTCCTTCCTTCCTTCCTTCCTTCCTTCCTTCCTTCCTTCCTTCCTTTCTTTCCTTCCTTCCTTTCTTTCTTCCTTCCTTCCTTCCTTCCTTCCTTCCTTCCTTCCTTCCTTCCCTTTTTCCTTTCCTTCCTTCCTTTTCCTTCCTTCCTTTCCTTCCTTACATCATTCATGTATTAATTTCTTTTCTTCCTCTCTTTCTTTCTTTTGTTCTTTCTTTCTTTCTTTCTTTTTCCTTACTTCCATTCTTTCCTTGCTTTTTCCCAATCATTTCAACATTAAAGTTTCTTTCTTTCTTCTTCCTTTCTTTCTTTTCTTTTTTCTCTCTATTTCTTTCTTCCTTCATTTTTTATTTCATTCATTTATTCATTCCTTTTCTTCCTCCATTCTTTCATTTTTTTTCTTTCCTTCTTTCCTTGCTCTGCTTCTTCCTTCCTTCCACCCTTTTACTTCTTTTTTGTCTGCATTCATTCATATATTTCTTTCATTTTATTCCCAATCATTCCATCTTTATGTGAAAATAATTTCTTTCTCAGTTTTAAGTCTCAATTTCAGATGAAGATTTTATTTTGAAAACGAACCAATTGATCTGCGTGCTTCTTACATTGGAAAAACAAAAACCTAACAATAATTTCAGAGACAGACAAATAATTATTTGGGTGTATGTGTGTCTCTGTGCATATGCAGGTGTGTGTGTGTGTCTCAATCTCTGTATCTATCTGCGTTGATGTAATTTTTAATGCTAAATTTCTGACATTAACATTTCTTTTTGTGGTGAAAGTGAGAAATTTCCATTTCTTATTCCTAGTGGCATTTGACAATCTTTAAAAGAAAAGAAAAAATATTTTGTTTCACTTTATGGGAGGTAATTTGTTTTTTTATTGAAATCCTTTCATTTATAATGTATTTCCTCAATTCACTCTTAAATTTGTTTACTTTGATAAAAACGGTTTTTGATAACGACTTCATGAAACTTCCTTATTTAACCTTCCATTCCCCTGGGCTTCCGCATAAATATATATATATATATATATATATATATATATATATATATAGTAGGTAGGTAAATAGATATGCAAAGATTTATATATATATATATATATATATATATATATATATATAATAGTAGGTAAATAAGATATGCATATATATATATATATATATAGGTAGGTAGGTAGGTAAATAGATATGCATATATATATATATATATATATATATATATATATATATATATATATATAGGTAGGTAGATATATATATATATTTATATATATGTATGTATTAATGTATATTTAGGTAGCAGCATTTCTTCTTTCAAACATCTTTCATTGAAAATGGTCAGCAAGGAAGATTTACTTAATCTTTTATTGAGTTTTTCCAGCAATTCTAACATTTTTTCTGTTTTTCAGGGGTTAAAGAATATAAAAATTGTCCGTAGTCATTATTATTACAAGCACTTTCACCTATTTTTGTGGCCATTATCAAGGATTTGGTATGGCGAATTTTGTATGTTATCTTCTACATAGAAGTTTAGCTGTATGGAGTTCTTGTGGAGGGGTGTAAGCTTTTTTAGCCTGTCATGTATATGATATATATATATATATATATATATATATATATACACATACATTAAATAATATAGACAAGTGTTGTCTACTTATTTTATGTAAACTCTTTTCATAACGTCTGATAAGTTTAATAACATTATCGTTGAACGAAGAAAGAAATTCACACTGTCTATATTATTTAATGTAACGTGTATGAATGAAAAGTTGCTGCCTAAAAATACATATATATATATATATATATATATATATATATATATATATATATATATTATAAAAACCCAAGTTGTGTATGTGTGTGTGTGTGTCTGTACTATATTGGATCAATTTCCTACATTTTCAACCGATTTCAACAAAACTTCACAGGACTATGTAAAATTACCTTGCAGTGGTTCTGAGAGTATCAAAAATTGGAAAAGCACAATTGTTTTTGCACAAAATAAATTTGAAAACACGATTAAAAGGCATTGCTGTGAGAATGAAAGGGGGACAACTCATATCGAGTTATACTTATTATAAAACCCAGGTTGTTTGTGTGTGTGTGTGTGTGTATGTGTGTCTGTTCATTTATATATGGGATCGGATTTCCTACATTTTTCACCCGATTTCAACAAAACTTCACTTTTTTTTTTGGCAGGTAGTGTTTCTTATTGTCTTGCACACTTTTTTCTTTATTTTTACATTCAGAATGTTTTAAAAATTCCATTTACAAGACAATTATTTATAATAGAATTCTATTCAATCGGTAAACTCATAACGATTGAAAACAATGTTTTTGTTTGAGTTTGGGTTTGACCAATTCGTAAAAAAAATAAAATAAAATAAAATAAAACTAATTAAGACATGCGTGTCCATCAACCTTAAACAATAATCTTTGTCAATTTTATTTTGATGGTCGATACTTGATCTATCTCTTACTGTTACATCCCTGGGCAACGCCGGGCTCTACTGCTAGTATATATATATATGGATAGATAGATAGATAGATAGATGGGTATATATGTATACATATATATTAATAAATGTACATATTATCCCTCAGTACAAACACACCACTAAGTTTTATGCACCATGCAAACTTCAGGTGACGAGTATAAAATGACTGTTAAACAATTTTGTGTAATAGTCTTTTATTTTAACAAGTCATTTTAAAAGATATATTTGACAAAATTACACAAAAATATCTAGAAATGCAAAAGAGTAAATTTATTCAATAAAATTGCTATTGGCTTCAACCACAACCTCCAAACAAGTTCACAATATTCTGTAGCTTTTCTGATCAGTCACCTTGTTATACTTGCCTTCAGTTCATCTTTGGTGTTTTACAAGTTTTGTTGGTCTCTCATTCAACTTCATCCCAAAGATAATAATCAGGGGATTGTAGACTGGGGAGTTAGGTAGTCAGATGTAAGGGGTGATGTAGTCCGACAGCCATGAATGGGTCGATAACTTTAACACATTGATTGTTAATCTTTCCATGGCTGAAATTGCCAAAGACTAAATTTGTTAAATCTGAAAGAAAAAAGAAGCAAATCATTAGATGCTTAAAATTAATTCACATTTAAAATTGGTCCAACTTATTGTAACACCATATATATATATATATATATATATATATATATATATATATATATATATATATAATATATATATAAAAAGAAAGAGGTTATAGTGGTTCCAACGAGAAAAAATGTGTATATTAAAATAAGAGGCACTGCAAACGTTTTTTTGGTTGTAATGTGGATTTTTTAAAATAATATTTAAAATATATATATATATATATATATAAATATATATATATATATATATATATATATATAATATAATTGATTTAAAATATGTTTTTTTTTTCGCGCTACACAGTTCTAACCATGTTTAAAAAAATGGAAGCTAAAAGCCACAAATTTAATTTTGTGATTAAATTAAAGACATTAGTTCCATTTCATCCTCAAAAGCGAATTTTCTATATCTATAAGAACACGGGATTATATATCTTGTTGTTCTTTCTTTTTTTATATATATATATATATATATATATATATATATATATATATATATATATATATATTATATTTCTACACACACACATAAAATACACACACATGCATAAATACAAATAAATGCAGATATATAAATGTATATCTATTTGTGTTTATACATTTTTTTAATCACTTCACTGCAAGCAAGGTGATAATGCCACTAAGATGCAAGGGGCTACTGGGAATGAAAGAGAATAAGACTTTAGAAGGAATTGGAAACCAAATTCTTAAGCAGGAAACAAGGGATAAACCTCTACTCTTGTTCAAAAGACCATGGACGAGTGTGAACCAGAAACCTATCCAAATCTATCTATCTATCTATCTATCTATCTATATATATATATATATATATATATATATATATATATATATATATATATTGAAGTATACATATACATTCTCATATTTATTAGTAGGACAATATATATATATATATATATATATATGTATGTATGTATTATTGTTCCATATAGTTATATATATATAATGTGAGTTTGGGGCACCGCAAGCTTATCTTACTAGAACAATTACGACTGAGAAGTGAGTGTGAGTTCAGTCCTCACTGGGTCCCCCATACTTTGGGCCTTGTGCCACATCTAAGCTACACTTGGAAATTCACTATATTATGTGAGGTTTTGGAAATGCTGTTTAATAATCAATTACCAGAATACTTATTTTGGAAAGGGTTGACCCCTTCCTAATGTCAGTATTCTGATAATTGATTATTGAAATACTGATTTTGTGAAGTGCAGCTGGTTGAAAGCTTACATATATATATATATATATATATATATATATATATATATATATATATCATACATTGAGTGCATAGTAATAGAAATAGTTCTCAATGCAAAATAACAGAACTACAAATTATATATTAATAATAAATATACATTTTTCTCTTCACTATTATTACAGGTGAGGAAAAAATGAATATTTAAATTAATAAAAATATATATATATATATATATATATATATATATATATATATATATATATATATATATATATATATATAGGGCTCCATAGGCAGTTATGCAATATGGTTGACCCTGCCCTGGCGTCTCGTCTACAGTCCCTTTCTCACAGGCAGCAAGTCGCCTCAACTGTCTGTTCTACAAATATTTTCATGGAAATTGCTCCGCGGAGCTGCATTCGCTGGTTCCCAGATTTCATGAGTTCCAGCGCCCTACGAG
Organism: Acanthosepion pharaonis; assembly: GCA_903632075.3. Classification (NCBI taxonomy): domain Eukaryota; kingdom Metazoa; phylum Mollusca; class Cephalopoda; order Sepiida; family Sepiidae; genus Acanthosepion; species Acanthosepion pharaonis. The sequence continues at coordinate 1,879,127 of CAHIKZ030003920.1, read as the reverse complement.
GCTGGCATCCCGCTCCCACCCCTTCACTGTCGAAACTCCTAAATATAGCCATCTCTTCTACTCTAATAGCTTCATGTCTCGCACCTCCCGCCTGTGGAACTCCTTTCCTCTCTCCTGTTTCCCTGTGAGCTATAATCTCCAGCTATTCAAGTGTAATGTCAATCAACATCTCCAGTTGCCTTAATCTATCCACTACCTTCATCCTTTCTTCTATCACTCCTATCTGATCTTGCGATAAATTTTCTGTAACCCCTTGCGTCCTAGTGGCTTCCCACCTTGCTTGGGTGAAATGCTTAAAAAAAATATATATATATATATATATATATATATATATATATATATATAGTTATACCTAGAGAGCCAGACAAACCTACCAAGGTTTCACCTAAGCAGATCACCAAGGAAAGCTGGAGCCAGCTCTCCCTGAGGATCCGCTTAGGTAGGTTTGTCTGGCTCTCTAGGTTTGACTAGGTCTGCTCTACTTTTGTATTGAGCACTTTTTTAGTTAGTTGATTACTCGTAACGGGTTTTTTTCTTTGGGCTTTGGACCTATATGCTGTACGATTATTTTCGACAGACGTTCATTTTCATAGCTCTTTCTTTTTTAAAACCTTTTTCCTTCGAGATTGATTTGACCATTAAAATCAAGAAACCAAAGTTTTTACATACACACATACACACACACACACACACACACATATATATATATATATATATATATATATATATATATATATATATATATATATATATAATAGATAATTGTTTTCTGAGATATATGTGTTTATGTACATATATGTATATATCTAATACCAAATGCATTTTCAGAATATATATTTTCTGTATATGCATATAAAGACCACTTCTTTCCTTTTTCTCCATATGAGCATCTAGCTGTTCAGACTACTCGTACATGTGATTTAATTAACCAAATATGGAGAAGTGCTGTTCAGCATACCATAAAGTTCACAAACAATCCTCCTCAGGTTTTTGAATTCAGAGTAGTTGTTGTTCTAGTTTGTTTGTTTGCCACAACAATGCTATAGTGACCAGTCTGCCCTGCTATTTACCCATAGATTGGGTGTGAAGAGATGGATGATTCATGCTCTCAAATTCAAAATCAAATTCAAACTTTGCTCTCTGATACCTCAATCCAAGGTATTTACTTCACACATGACATCAATATATATATATATATATATATATATATATATATAAATGGACATGAAAGTCAACATCCAGAGGCAACAGTCTGCCATAAACACAACACATATGGCCTGATGATTGTGCTTAGAAGACTAAGAGTGTTGAGTTTAATGTTCACTTTTATCTTTACAGAGACACTACCCCTGATATTGAGAAATTTAAGTCATAAATATATTATACCTTAAGCCTATATTTTTTTTTTATATATATATATATATATATATATATATATATGTTCCTCAAGAGTTTTTAAAGTAGTTTAGATATATGTGTTTCTGTACATATATGTATATATCTAGTACTAAATATCTTTTTGAAGTATATAGATTTTGTTTATATGCATATAAAGTAATTTACACACACACACACATGCACACACACACACACACACATATATATATATATATATATATATATATAT
>CAHIKZ030003920.1:1870000-1872500 GCA_903632075.3 Acanthosepion pharaonis | reverse complement strand
GACAAGGATTTTACAGAATTGTGTATGCAACGAGGCATGTTGTTTTAAATGCCTAAAAATGTTAGAGTTTTCATTCAAATGTATTTATAAACAAAACTAAAAGTTTTGTTAGTTTTTCAGAATTTTAAATTTAAGAACACTCACAGATATACATCAGGTTAACTGAAAGACAAAGAAAATTATAGATTATTTAATCAAGGTAAATTATTTAACTTTTTTTAATTTTTACTTTACATTTGTTTATAAAAACTTGCTACAAAATAAAATCTTTACATTTGCCTTTTGTCTTTATTCATATATATATTTGTACACACACACACTAATATTAGTGTTTAAGCCTTTTTATTATATCCTTACTCTGTCCTGGACATTGAGTTCTACCTGGATTCTATCCTCTTGAAATTATTTTTTATACATATATATATGCATGTGTATGTATGTATGTATATATATTTATATATTTTAGATATATGATTGCATATGTATGTGTATATTTACCACTAATTATCTATCTATCTATCTAACTATCTATCTATCTATCTATCTATCTATATATATATATATATATATATATATATATATATATATATATATTTACTCTCACACTCTATATATATATATATATATATATATATATATATGAGAGTGTGAGAGTAAATATATTCCTTCGTAAAAATCAAGCAAGTTTTATATTATAATGGCAAAATATTTCTTTCGGGCTTGTCTTTACTGATTTTGTTTTTCATTCTTTAATCCCATTTTTAAATACGGCAAAGACTCTTTACTGCCACATTCATTTTTTTCTGTAATTTACTTGCCTGGTTAGTTATTCAATATAAATTTACTACTTTTCCTTTTTGTGGTTTCTTTTAGATTTTTATTTTTCTCGACAATATTAGAAATACAATTAAAAAAAAACAGTAAAAAACAGACAGGGAAATAAATTGGAAACATTTCAACCTTTTATTTTTGCTTTATTAACTACAGAATTTGATGATTATTTGCTTTGAATTTGTTGTGAGATGATACAAAAAAGTTCTATTAATTTTCATTTTGATTTTTGTTTCTTTCATTTTTGTTTTTATTATTAAAATTTGTTTTTAGTTTTCGCTACTTAAATGAGTAGAGGTAGGTGCATTACCCCCTGCATCTAAATTGCAGAATCAAGATGAACACAGATAGTAAGAAATTGTTTTAAAAATTAAAATAAAGAGAAGAAAAAAAAAATGATTGATGATTAAATAAACAGGTGAATGAAGTCTTTTTTTCTTTCATTTACCAAATGAATAGACTGAGAAAATCCATCAGTTGCGTCTCGGAAAAGGAAGAGAAATTGAATCAAAAGATGGAATTGAAGAATAAAAAGAAAAATTCAGAAAAGAAAGGAAAAAGGGAAAAATTAATGAATAAATGTTGAACTTGCTTAAAGAAAGAGAATATAAAGAGAAGAGAAAAAACAAGCAGTGATAAAGGGAAGGGGAAAAACAAAAGAAAAGATAGAATTTTGAATTCTCTGAAAAATAAAGTTAAAAAAGAAGTGAAAAATTTTTAAGTGAAGAGAAAAAATGAATGAGTGAGAAGAAAGAAAGAAAGAAAGAAACAAACAAACAAACAAACAAAATGGGGAATGAGAAGCGAAAGAAAGAAAGAAAGAAAGAAAGAAAGAAAGAAAGAAAGAAAGAAAAAATGAACATAACCTATTATGGAGATAAAAATATAAGTATGTAAGAAAGAAAGAAAGAAAGAAAGAAAGAAAGAAAGAAAGAAAGAAAGAAAGAAAGAAAGAAATGAACATAACCTATTATGGAGATAAAAATATAAGTATATAAGTATATAAGAAAGAAAGAAAGAAAGAAAGAAAGAAAGAAAAAAAAGAAAAGAAAAAAAATAAGAAAGAAAGAGAAAGAAACAGAATAAAAAACAATATAAAAATGTAGAAGGGAAAGAAAGAAAGAAAGAAAGAAAGAAAGAAAGAAAGAAAGAAAGAAAGAAAGAAAGAAAGAAAGAAGGAAAGAAAGAAAGAAAGAAAGAAAAGGAAAGAATAAAAGCAATATAAAAATAAATGTAGAAGAGTTAAGAAGGAAAGCAAGAAAGAATGAAAAACAAGATAAAAATGAAAGTGTGTAGAAAAGATAAGAAAGAAAGAAAGAAAGAAAGAAAGAAAGAAAGAAAGAAAGAAAGAAAGAAAGACATTAGGATTTTTCAATTGAAAGGAAATTGTTTATGGATAGAGCAAGAAAAAAAGGAAAAAAGAGAAGACATTTTACCATTTCAAATGAAAAAAGACAAATATTTACAAATGGATAATGCATTTTACAGAACAAGAAAGAACAGGAATAAAAGAAAAATGTGTTTGATGCAAATGTATTATGGCAAATTTAGTTTTTATTTACTTTATAAAAAAACTGAAAACTCCTTTATTTTTATGTTTTTAAGGATCAATAAAATCGCAACCAATTGAGTGAATTTGCTGGTGTTGGAAAATGAGATATGAACAACT
>CAHIKZ030003920.1:1860000-1865000 GCA_903632075.3 Acanthosepion pharaonis | reverse complement strand
GGTTGATCCCAGCATGCAGCACCTTTGGAAAGTGCCTGAAAACTATACTGCGGGTTGATCCAAGCCTTGTGAGTTAAATTGGGTAGCCGGAACCCTGGGGTGAGGGCATGATTAGCTGTGCTAGCACAAAGTCACAAGTCATCGTGGCTGATGGCTTGAGTATGCAGGCCTTGTTCAAAGTGTTGATCACACTAAATAACATGCTCCAGAAACTTTAACTAAGGTCTGATCAGCATAGTTACAGTATAACCCACAGCTTGGCTCTGTGGCTGTTGAATAAATACAAATGCACCTGAGCAAGCATCTGCAATAGACAGGTATCCTTGAATACGAGTGGCCAGCTATACATACATGCATATATATATATATATATATGTGTGTGTGAAAAATATATAGAAAATAGGAAAGAACTCGTTAGGCAAATAATCCAAAGTTCTTTAGTATTTTTGTTATTATTTTTAAAAAATAGTGCTCGATACAAAAGTAGAGCATAAATATAATTATTTATTTAAAAATATGATTCCAAATCGCTACATAAGAGAACTCTTATGTAGCGTGTTGAAATCATATTTTTAAATAAATAATTATATATATACTATTAAAAATGACAGGCATTTTGTGTCAATTAATTTTAATGATAAAATTTTCAAAGTTATGAATAAACTTTTTCAAACAAGGAGTAAATTCCATCAGAAATTGTCCAATGATCATTATGGAAAAAAAGTACAGGAAATATGGTTCAAATTTTCAACTGTCTTAAGGCATCTTCAAATTAGATAAGAGAGATGAAAACCGTAACCATATTTTCTGTATTTTTCTGCCAAAATGAAATTCAGACAATTCCTGATTATTCATAATTTGGAAAAAGTTGATTAGTTAAATTAATCAAAGCAAAATGTATGACATTTTCAATAGTATTTACTTTAAAGAATATTTGCTGTCTAAATATACGGAATACATACAGTGGGGTAGTGGCTCAGATAGAGGAATCGGAGAGCCAAGTTCATATTCCGGTCAAATCCATTACATTTACTTATGCGCTAATACCCTTAGGAAAGGTATTAATACTCTTCTTCTCCCTCCAGCTATGGATAAATAGCAGGACACACTGGGTTCTATTGCCTTAGATGGCAACTGGTCTAGGATAAAGGACAACTCTGAATTCAAAGCCTTTGAAGGGAAGTTTGGGGAACTTGTGGTACATGGTACAACATGTCACTGTATTTGGCCCTTCAAAAAGTGTGGTTGGTTCTGTACAAAGCCTTCACCACTATAATCAAATCATATGTGCAGCTGTCTGGCTGTTGGTTCCTAGAAACTGAGCTGCTTGTCCTTCATATGTTGAATATGACGGGAGAGTTCACTATATATATATATATATATATATATATATATATATATCAATATATATTTATATATATATATATATATATATATATATATATATATATCAAACACTTTATATATATATATATATATATATATATATATATATATATGTATGTATAAATAAAAGAAAGAACAGTAAGATATTCTTTAAGAAAATTAAACTTAGGATGAAATGGAACTAATGTCTTTAATTTAATTACAAAATTAAATTCAGGGTTTTAAGCTTCCATTTTGAAACATGGTTAGAACTGTGTGTGAAAAAACCATATTTTAAATCAATTAATTTATAATATATATATATATATATATATATATATATATATATATATATATATATATTTTATCCATATATATATATATATATATATATATATATATATATCGAACACTTTATCCATATATATATATATATATATATATATATATATATATATATCTCGAACACTTTATATATATATATATATATATATATAACACTTTATATATATATATATATATATATATATATATATATATATATATATATATATATATATATATATATATATATCGTACTTTATATATATATATATATATATATATATATATATATTTATATATATATATATATATATATATATATATATATATATATATATATATATATATATATATATATATATATATATTTATATATATATATATATATATATATATATATATGTTATATATATATATATATTGTTTTGTTCAATATTGATTTTGGTGAGGAGGAAATGCCTCTAACTACAGAAACATGAATAAACACAAACATTGATTTATAGAACAAAAGAATAACAACTATTTATTAGGAAGAACACTGACGCTGTAGAAAAGAAAAATGATGAGTCTCTGTCAGAGAAATTTATTTGTTGTGGGCAGCGCAGGCCAGGGTAAGGGTTTTGTGGTCCCCTACTCAAAACTATGCTATGGTGCCCCCTCCCCACTTTATTACATCTCAATTTCCATAAAGTAGTATTCATATAAAATACAAATTTTATTGTAACCTAATTATATACAATAATGGATCATATGCAATATAGGTGAAAAATTCATCTAGAAAAATTGAAAATAAATACAATATATCTAAATACAAATTAGACATGTCATAATAGATCATTCCATCTTAAATCAACAATCTTTTGCAGCAATTTTTAACATTGAGATTTTTTATGTTTAAAGTTGAATAAGTAGGGGCGGCAGAAGGAAGTAATAAGTGTATATTATGAAAACATGTTGGATAGATATCAGTTGATCCTAGATTTCAAGACGCCAAGATTGTAGTTATCAAGAAAGCATTCTTTCTGCTGTTTGTTCCATAAAGTAATAGTTCTGGAGAAGAAATTGTCTAAGCGGAACTTAGGCTCCTTATCAAATGAACACAAAGGGAATGGGAATTATTTGCCATCCTGAACAGTTATCAAGATTTTAATATTTGTAGTAAGGAGAAATATTATAAGCTGAAACTTACAAGATGTATTATTCATATAAATAAATCTTGAAAATTCTTCATTAGTTAGTTAATATCAGGACAGGTGTAATGGTCTTCTGCCCACCCACCCCAATCTATGATATCCCTCACACATTCTCAATTTTCATAAAGTAGTATTCATATAAAATACAAATTTTTTTCTGTAACCTAATTATGTACAATAATGGATCATATACAATATAGGTGAATAATTCAACTAGAAAAATTGAAAATAAATAAAATGTATCTAAATACAAATTAGAGACATGTCATAATAGATCATTCCATTTTAAACCAACAATCTTTTGAGGCAGTTTTTAACATTTAAATTTTTTATGTTTAAAGTTGATTAATTTTAACACATCCAACATTATGTTTAAAAAGGCATGATTTTTTATATCATGTTTTTTCAAGATTTAACATGAGCAAAACAAAAAAAAACACCCCAGAATGACATCAAAATCTTTGAAAACTTTTTATCTTTGAATAGTCAGTTGTGTTTAGTTTAATTTATAATGTATATAGAAAAAAGGAAACATCAGTAAGATAGCAAGAGTCACAAAACTCTGCCTTGTGCCCCTAATCAGGCTTAAGCCTCCCTGGTCAGGGTCTTTAGAAGTAGTATACACCAGCCCTAGTTGTAGGAATACAAAATATTGGTTATAAATCTCCTGTATAAACTTTTGGTAGCATATTTGGGTTTAGTATGCAAAGCTTGTACTTACAAATAAATCCAATGTCTAAATAAATAACTCTAAATGTCAAACATTCTTTCTCATGTCAAGTTCCTCATCCAAAAGTAGGGAGTGGAATTTACAGCACCAGTGTATCATTCCTGGTCCATTGATATGGTTGTTTTCTCAGTTTGTTGCTATACTGCTATATGTCTAAATTATAATTCTTTTCTACTCATATCAGTAGAGATAGGCTCAACTTGGGAACAAAATTTAGATTCTTGATCATATGTTTGATTGGTCAAATGTTGAATCCTTAGTTCTGATTTTCTGGATTTGTCATTTTAGTTTTTCATTCATTGTTTACATTACAGCATCTAAATATCTAAGTTAACAAATGCATTATTCATACATGGGAAAACATCTTTTAAATGTTTGGAGATGCTAAATATATATACAGGGTAACTGAAAAATAATTCCTTATTTTATGTATAAGTGGCCAATCAGGAGACCTGACTGAACACCCTGTGATTTTTTTCTTTGGGGTTGATTAAAAGAGCAAGTTTACTAAACCAAATCAAGACTTTAGAAGAACTTGAAGTGCAAATATAAGACATTATATCTTCCATGCCACAAGAGTTACTGGTAAAATCAGTTGACACAATTCCAGGATGGCTTGAGAACCTGGTAATGAAATCTATTGCCCATATTGAATTTTAAATAAAACCTCATGCTAAAAACTTTCATCTCATATTCATTTCTTGTAAAAATTATAGTTAATAAATAAATTATAATTATTTTTAAATGGGGAGTTACTTTTCAGTTACCCTGAATATAATGTCTTTTCCAGGTTAGAAATTCTGCCAAAAAAGCACTCGATAAATAGATATATAATATTCACTAAATCTAAAAATGTTCAATTGACTTATCTGAATATCAGACTGAAGAGTTTCATGTAGAAATGCTTATTGAATAAGATATCTGATGTAATGGAATAACCTGTCACCCCCATGAGTGACTACACTATAGGTAGTAACTCCCTATAAGTATCTGTAAGTCAACAGACTACAGAGTCTAGCTGTGACCTGTTCCAGCTAAACGGTTGAACTCTCTGCCTTCGGGCAGAGAGGAACCTGGACAAGGCTCCACCAAAGGGCAGAGTCTTGTTCAGGGAGGTAGACTAACACTGAACCCGCTTATGCAGCTTCAAAAAGGGAATATTTTTGGCCGAACCTATGGGCTCGGAGAATCCACATTAAATTGGCCTTGTGCCACATGCAGCGCTCGTGTGGGAGTAGCTAAATATACTAGCTGGGATCTGTTACTCAGCTCTTAGCTGATGTCAAACTCTCTGTCAGAGAGGAACCCAGACGAAGCTATGCTGAAGGGCAGAGTCTCGTCCGCAAAGGTAAACAGTCCCGAACCTGTTTACACAGGTTCTACAGGGA
>CAHIKZ030003920.1:1845000-1855000 GCA_903632075.3 Acanthosepion pharaonis | reverse complement strand
TCAGGTAGACAAAATTTTGTTGTCAACATGCAGGCATTTTTTTTTCAGAGTTGGGGTATACTGTGTCTAGCTCTGTACATATCACTTTGGATTAATTTTAATTATACCATGATAAAAGTTCCATAATTGATAATAGTGTTTCATCAATTTAATTAGTGCCATTAGTGAAATGACTTCAGCTTGTGTATCAGGACTTTTTAATAATATTGTTAAACATGAGAATATTAGTCACAATTGTAATATATATATATATATATATATATATATATATATAGATAGTCTAATTGTAACATATATATATATATATATATATATATAGATAGATAGATAGATAGATAGATAGATAGATAGATAATATTAGTGGTCAATATATATATATATATATATATATATATATATAAATTTCCAAGAGGATAGAATCCCGGTAGAACTCAATGTCCAGGACAGATTAAGAATATAATATAAAAGGCTCAAACACTAATATTCCATGGTTATAACTTATTAAATTGGAATCATAATCATGATCCAAATCATCAGACCTACAAATTCAAAAGGAAATCGCAAAATATAATTTTATATTTTAGATAATATAATTGTATATTTTATATTTTCCGATTTCTTTTTGAATTTGTAGGTCTGATGATTTAGATTGTGATTACAATTCCAATGTAATAAATTATAACCATGGAATATTAGTGTTTGAGCCTTTTATATATATATATATATATATATATATATATATATATATATATATATCATATATTTCATACTGTTGCATATATATATTTCAAACCATTGCATCTCTAATGTAAATAAATATACAACAGTCTACTTCATGAACTTTGCTGAATTTCATAGCTAAAAAAACTGTAGCCACTTTATGAGAATGAAGTTTAAAATAGCATATCATAAGGCTGATTTGGCAAGTAAAGAGAAATGTTTATGAATTTCAGAACTTGCAAAGCTGATTGACATCAACCACTGAACTGTGAAGAAGTTTGTTGAATAGCAAGCAAAGGATTTTATCTTGCCAATCTGTGTACTCAAGTCAATGTTCTTAAATAGCCTTGTCAGATTGAGACTTCATATGGATGTCATGCATGACACCAAATTTGTTCAGAAATATCTAAACTGTCAATTGTATCCAACCGCTTTCTCAGATTGATGGTTAAAGATGGCTTGAAACAAAATGCTTAAAGATAGTCTTAGCAAGAACCATACTTCTTCAAACCTTGTGGATTGGTGCTACACAATCAAAAAGGAACTGTACCAAATAACAGAAATTACATCATTTGATTGTTTATATGTTTCTTTGTTTAGCAGCATAATTCCTTATGGGTCGTTTAAAGATGAAATTTAAGTTTTTGGGGAGCATTAGTATTTTTACAAAAATGTATTGCTGGTAATTTTTTTTAATTGCATTGCTGATAATTCTGTTACTTTAAAAATGTATTTTCATACTTTCATAGTGTTTTGACTCATTATTGTACATTTTCCCTGTTGACTATTCCCATAAAGGACATGCAAAGGTGTACAATAGACTGATTTTCAGGATGTGAAAGACTTCCAACCAGTGGTTAACTGGGGCAAGAAATGGCTTATATATGTGAATGCCTCCAAAACAAAACTGATTACATTTAATCACTATGTTGACTGACTATTTCCATGAAGGATGCAACATCAAGCTCAGACATCAGACACAACAAATATAGCTCTACATTCATCCCTAACAATTATTGTTGATGATGTAATGGAATAACCTGTCACCCCCATGAGTGACTACACTATAGGTAGTAATTACATCTGTAAGTCAATAGAATATGGAGCCTAGCTGGGATCTGTTACTCAGATCTTAACTATTGTCAAACTCTCTACCTTTGAGCAGAGAGGAACCTGGACAAGGATATGCCGAAGGGCAGTGTCTCATCCGGGGAGGTAGACAGACCCGAACTCCTTTATGCGGGGTTATGGGGAATTTTTGGCAGAGCCTATGAGCTTGGATTGCCTCACATTATATTCGGCTCTGTGCTACATCCTACCTCGTGGTGAGGCTGGTAAATATCGTCTAGCTGGGATCTGTTGAGTACGACTCAGACTTACGCAAGAACTACCAACCTTCCAATAGTAGCACTCACTACTGGATTGACTTGCCACGACCTTGTGCATAACTGTTACCTTTATTCTTATCATACTGGTTTTTACAATAAACCTTTAATTATGTTATCCACCTTGTTTTTCAAGTATATATCCTATTAGCACAGCTGGGATCTGTTGAGTATGACTCAGACTTATGTGAAAACTACCCACCTTCCAGTAGTAGTACTCACTACTGGATTGACTTAAGACAATTGTGTGCATAACTGTTACCTTATTTCTTATTGTACTGGTTTTTTACAATAAACCTTTACTTATTTTATCCACCATGTTTGTCAAGTATATATTCCTATTAGCACAGAATATAACAGTTGAAAAACCAAAAACAACAAAAAAAAATAACAGATAATGGATTCTTCTTCTCAGGGAATACTGCATTTTAGAAAGTTTTTGAAAATTAAAGATTAACATAACTTTAAATCATTGATGGCTAAGATTCTTTAAGACATCCTGATTTCTTACTCACTCTAATCATGTAATTCTTCTGTAGTACCATATTTCTGTTGTCTCCAGTTTTTTCTTCATCTGTGGGAAGACTGTCCAGCATTCAGTGCTATATAAGAGGATGGATATCACATAGCAATCCAGCATTCTTTTCTTTGCTTTGAACAGAATTTTTCTTTGCCTCAGCGCTTAGCTTTTGAAATGTTTCTTTTGCTAGTCCAGTGCATGTACGGATTTTCCCTCCACTGTTAAAACACTTCCTAGATATTTAAACTTCTGTATTTGCTTGATGTTGACATCTCAAATATGATAAAATTTTAAGACTTCGACACCATTAAACATCATTTTTTTCTCAGGAGACTCAAACAAACAATAATTTTTGAAAAATATATTTGACAATATGATTCCATGAAATGATGCATTTTGGAAACTAACATTGAGATATTTTTTTTATAGAATTTCTGCAAGCCTTTTATCTGACATTAAACATCACAAAACAGAAAAAAAACATATAATATATGTTTCCTGGTGTCTGGTACAATCTTATTTTGTAACATTGTCTGCTACATAAAAAAATCTGACATTTTAAATTTCTCTGGGAATACTAGTCTCTAGGCTTGGTAAGTGATCAAATATTTGGAATGTCACTTCATACAATAAATATCCATATTTTGAGCAAGTGTTTAGAAAGAAACAGACTCATGTTTTCCACTGACATGACATGGAGTGATTATATCAATCAAATCAATTGTTAAGTTTACTGCTAGGAAAGTTGATTCACTGTGTCGTGCCAGAAAATTCTTCTTGTCAAAATCCCTCTTGCACATTTATAAATCTACCATTCATCTGTACATTGAATATTGCTGTTATATTTGGTATAGTTCTTCTACTGTATATCTTGAGATTCTTGACAAAATTCAAAGAATGATCTGTAATATAATCAATACTGACCTGGCATCTCAACTTCAGTCACTTTCCCACTGACTTATATATATATATATATATATATATATATTATAATTTTTTTTTTTTAAATATGATTCCATCAGAACACAAAAATTACTATGTTTCGAAACTGGTCAACAGTATTTAAGTTTAATTCCAATATTAAACCTTAACTACTGGGTCATTCTCAGGCATTGCTTTGTAATAATCCAAATCAAGGTTATTCCAAAACAACTACTATAGCATATCAAATGTAAACAAATGACATCACATGAGCAGATAAGAATGTACATGAGAGATTCATGGAAGATTGAAGTTTAAATACAGTAAATTCGACCTTGCTATCCAAACGTGCCTCTATGGCCAAATCAGTAAAGGCACATCAAGCTAAATGACAGTTCCATATAGGATACAGGTTCGAATCCTGTCGGAGGACGAATATTTTCTGTGAAAATTCCTCGGACATTCAGGCCGGTAAATGTTGTTTAATACTGTTTATTATAAACAAAGCATTTACTTAAATATTTGTATCTATAAAAAGAATGTATAAACATAAAAATGTCTTAAAATAATTGTCGGACTTTGTCCATTCCATAATATATATATATATTTGTCCATTCCATAATATATATATATTTGTATCTATAAAAAGAATGTATAAACATAAAATGTCTTAAAATAATAGTCAGACTTTGTCCATTCCATAATATATATATATTTTTCCATTCCATAATATATATATATTTGTCCATTCCATAATATATATATACTTTTGAATTTGTAGGTCTGATGAATTGGGCCGTATTTACGATTCAATGGAATACATTATGACCATGGAATATTAGTGTTTAAGCCTTTTTTATTATATATATATATATATATATATATATATATATATATATATGCATACACACACACACACACACATACATATATATATATATATATATATATATATATATATATGATAAATTATAGTTTTAAGGTATGCTATATTTATGGGTTAAAGGATTTATATATTTACATATGCTCTATCAGAGATAGAGCATATGTAAATAAAACGTGTAGATTGAAGTCAACACCCAGAGGTAACATTGTGCTTCATGCTAAATGCATGGCCTGAATGCATTTAGCATGAATCAGATTGCCACTTCTTACTGTTGCCTTCAATGTCCACTTATATATATATATATATATATATATATATATATATGTTAAATATTACTGTTGTTTAAATAAGGCAAAACTAATGAAGCCCAAAACCATTATATATACTTACCATCTACTTCTAACACCAACACACACAAACACACTCTCTCTTCTCTCCTTCTCTCTTTCCTCTCTCTCTCTCTCTCTCTCTCTCTCTCTCTCTTTCACTCAGCCTCTCTCTCTCTCTATGCCTACTCACTATACATTATTTATTGGATGTCATTTTTCTCTTTTTTGGTGGAGGAGGAAATCTTCTTGCTCTAATTCTCACCGACCTACCATCCTGATTACTCTTGTCTTCATCTTGACTCTACTCACCAGCTGCCTGCCTCAATCCCCAACCTGAACCTCACCCAAAATTCAATCAAATCTGTATTGATTATTAGGTATTGATCAGAGGACAAGAAGAGATGCCCCAGTGGAATACTGATTCAATACCAATTTTTAAATCAATACTGTCAACACTTGGTCATACGTCAGCACCCACCACATAGTGGATCCATGGTACATACGGATATTCATGAAGACACTTCAGACATTCACACAAGGTTCAATGAATGCACACCTGGACATAAACACATATAGACAAGCAGATACACATATCAACTGCAGAAAAGAAATCTTCATTGCACACATACATACACCCATCAATGTCACCTCCATCTATCTTCTGTCATCTATTGATATCACTTTATATAAGCCAGTCTGTTTATTTCTATATATCTAAGTATGTTCATAACTGTCTATCTCTCTGTCTCAGTCTATTCCTCTCTGTCTCAGTCTTTTCATATTCTTCTCTCGTTCTCTTTCTCTCTTTATCTCTCTATGTATCTATCTGGATACATTCATATCTATCTCAGTTTTTTCATATCTATCTATTTCAATCTGTTCATACCACTCTATCTATTTCATGCCTATCTTTTTATCTTAATCCCTATCTCTCTGTCTGTCTATCTTGGTATATTTTGATTAATTTATTCTCTTCATCTATCTTTCTATCTATTTATTTATTTGTCTGTATCAATCTGTTTCTATCTATCTATCTATCTATCTCAATATGTTTGTATCTATCTATCTATCTATCTATCTCAATATGTTTGTATCTATCTATCTATCTATCTATCTATCTCAATATGTTTGTATCTATCTATCTATCTATCTATCTATCTATCTATCTATCTCAATATGTTTGTATCTATCTATCTATCTATCTATCTATCTATCTCAATATGTTTGTATCTATCTATCTATCTATCTCAATATGTTTGTATCTATCTATCTATCTATCTATCTATCTATCTATCTCAATATGTTTGTATCTATCTATCTATCTATCTATCTATCTATCTATCTATCTCAATATGTTTGTATCTATCTATCTATCTATCTATCTATCTATCTATCTATCTATCTCAATATGTTTGTATCTATCTATCTATCTATCTATCTATCTCAATATGTTTGTATCTATCTATCTATCTATCTCAATATGTTTGTATCTATCTATCTATCTATCTCAATATGTTTGTATCTATCTATCTATCTATCTATCTATCTATCTATCTATCTATCTATCTCAATATGTTTGTATCTATCTATCTATCTATCTCAATCTGTTCATATCTATCTATCTATCTATCTATCTATCTATCTATCTATCTATCTAATCTACTGAAAATATTTCATATCTTTCTGCATGTAAGTGTATAACAAAAGGAATAAAAACCAGCTTTTTAATGTGCACATACATGTACCTACATAATGACCAAAGAAAATTTCTTCACTGTACATATAATATATACACCAATCTATATTGCTGAATATATCTATCTTATTACATATATATATGTGTGTGTATATATATATGTATATATATATATGTGTCTATATATATATATATATATATATATATATATAAGAAAAGTATATATATATATATATATATATATATATATATATATATATACTTTATAAAGGGAAAAAAGCTTGCAACATTTTCAAACCACAATTAACATTGGTAGACAGTGGTTATTCATATTAAAAGATAGAAACAATTAGTTATCTAATGTAGGCACTGGCTGTTAATGGAGTACTATGCACATCTATATGATATTAATCATAAATCACAGTGCAAAATGTACTATGCAAATCTGTATGCTTAGAAATAACTTATGTATGCTTATAACGAGCACACACTGTGGTTGAAATTAATTATGTTCTTATGGCAACAATGGATGAAATAAAATTTGAGCTTTAAAATGTTAAATGCACAAAAGCATTAGTGAAAATGGCATAGTAACAGACCTTTTACAAATTGCAGATTAATTCCACAAAGGATTAGTGCAACTATTAATGCTGTGTATATGGAAAAGAAAGTACCTCAAAATTCCAGTCTAGAAATAATCCTACTTTATAAAAACATAATCCTACTTTATAAAAAAAGATGATAAAAACCTTATCTTGTTATTATCAAAGTCATATAAATTGTTCTGTTCTGAAACATTTTAAGAATGGCTACTCAACAACAGACTAAAAACAATGGATCAACTGATCCAAAAACTATAGAATATAGCAAAGTACACTTTTAGTTTTGGTTAACAATGAAAAAATATTTAATTAAGTAAGACACACAGCACTATAAACCAACAATTTAATAAATCTCTATAAAGGTTATTAAGTAAAATGGACTCTCCCATCAGTTTGTTTCAGATATGAAAGTTTGTCCGATAATCTTAAGTGGCATTTAAGACCCGCTAGTGATTTACAAAGGAGGCCACATATGGAGCAAGTGTGAGGATTGTGAAATGAGATCACTCTTAGATTGGCTGACCTTTTAGATATTGCTCTCTCTTCTTGAAGATGATTCAGACAAGCAGATTGAAAATTGCTGAGTCCACTAAAACACGTTAATCTCCATTCTACCCGCTCCAAAGCTAAGCGCTCAAGGGTGTTATGTGGTATGTTGACTACTGACAAGTTGCTTTTCAGCTTGTCTTTGTTTCTTAGCCATGGGCATCCTACATTCCTGTAACCCTGATCTAACTGGCTGTACATTAGGATCTTGGGTATCCTGTCATCAGACATTCTCAAGACATGAGCAGTCCACTGTAACTGAGACTGTATGATAAAAGTCTCGATTCCTCCAATATTACACCTGTTAAACAGGTCTACATTAAATGTCCTATCTTGAAGCTTAACTCCACAGACTGCACGCAGACAGCTTTTATAGAAAACATCTAGCTGGCGTATATGGTACCTGTATGGAGTCCACGACTCTGAGCCATTACAAAAGGATGGCAAGTACAACAGCTCCGTAAACCTGAATTTTCGTATCCAGTTCATTATATATATATATATATAAAGTTTGCCAAAAGCACTGGTAACAGCAAAATTGTCCAAATGATTTCATCATCTAAAGTTCCAATTGTAATTGAGCTTTGAACCAAGATCTTCAAATGATTTTACATAGTTCAGGGAATTGTCTTCTACTTTCAATGGTCTCTTTGAAATTTGTTTAAACAATGGGTTTGTTTCTCACCACACAAATTTGAGAAAGATATAGATAAAGTAAAGAATGGAAAGAAAAGCAAAGGGATAAAATTTTGTCTAAGCTATTTACAGAATAACTTAAAAGTATCTTTTGAAAAAAAATGGGCTGGAGATACACATAAATGAAGAATACTTTAATCATTTATGACATGCTCACAATATTTAACTAACATTAGAAACAGATTTTTGCAAAGAAAGTGCTCAATATCAAAAAAGAACATTGATAGTAAAGATAAGGAAAAGTTCAAAAGACCAACTTCGAGTTTTGTAGACATTCTGCTTTTGAGGGTTCCATAAATGGATCTGTGAAGTTAAGAGATATCGCAAAAGTAATTAAACTATGAAAATTGTACATAGATAAAAAGCTACTTTATCCATAAAGATTTAAGTACAGATCTACCATTGTTTTATCTTTGTATAATTTTCACTCACAGATTATATGCATTCACAAATTAGAAAGTTGTTGTCCTTTGAGCCATTTTTTCTTCTATTCTGAATGAAAAAGAATGCCAGGAAGCAAAGATGGAAGGAATCTCAGAACAATGCTGAATTATGAGATGTGAGAATATTTTAAACTTCATCCACCATATTTGCTTGTGCAAAAAAAAGAAATAAGAAACAGAATATAAGAACAAAATATATTCAAAAAACCTTATAAAAAAGAAAAACAGTTAAAAATTTTGAAAGCCGATGTTTCTATACATTTTATTAAAACATTTTGCAGAGATATAATATATATATATATATATATATATATATATATATATATATATATATATATATATTATTTAAATCTTCTTTTTTCTGTGTCTGGAGATGTCTTGGACTTGACATTTTCTCAAGACTATATGAAAATTGAACTTTTCACTACTGAATGACATTTTCCTTTTCAATTTTGGTCCATTGTTTGAAATTATGAAAACCAATCATAAAACATACATATAATATGCATAATGCTAAAAATGTTATGCTTATATTAAAAGCCATACCAGTGTATATACACACACACACACACACACACACACATATATATATATATATATATATATATATATATATATATATTATATTTAAAAAACAGACCACTTTAAGGTACCATTACAATAATTTATTTCACTTTTTTCCTTTTCAAGGGACTCCAGATCATCAGGTAACAATTCCAACAATGAAATTCATTTCATTGTTGGAATTTTTCTGATTTCTATGCATAGTTATTTAAATGCATTTTAGAGTCCCATGAAAATAAGTGGATACAACGTCTAAAAACACAATACCCAAATGGGCTAAATCATAAATTTAACAACATATAATAGTAACAATCAACAAATCAAAACCTACCCACATTTCTCACCCACACAAGACAGACATGCTTACGGAGGAATGGAGGCCTCACATTTATACACTCACCCACACGATTATACACACGTACACACACCATACTCCTCACTCCCTAATGAGCCAAATGATAACACACACCTACAACAATACACATTTTTACACATATCATACTCATCCTCCCTAGGAACCAAATAACACACACACAAACACTAAACAGAGACACATCCCTCACCAGGTCCAATAAAACTGTCAAACTGACCAGAGAATTCAGGATAAAATGTATCTATCCAGTTCTTATCTCAAATAACAACAAAAGAGACTGTTTGACCAACACAAGGAATTTAAAAGATTCATGTGAAAA
>CAHIKZ030003920.1:1837500-1840000 GCA_903632075.3 Acanthosepion pharaonis | reverse complement strand
TGTGTATAGTATGGCAGGTCTTAGCCATGATCATTAGAACTGGTGGAACAAAGGAATGTAGTTTGTCTGAGCACTTTTTATAAAATGGCAACAGAGCAATGAGAGGCTTGCAATATTTTACATGTGAGGAAAGGGGTTGTAGGGTGGAAAATAATTCATCACCCACATGGATGCGGAGATGCTTTTGGGCTATGTCAAGATTGGAAAATAAAGACTGGACAGCTCCTGCCAATATATGACAGCAGTACTCCATTTTTGACCTGATCTGGCTCTTGTAAAGGTAGTCATGTATTGACGAGTAGTACAGAGAACTGACCATTTATGCAACATCTTTAACAATGGATTATATGCACAAGCTCCACTTGAAATCTAGGTTGATTTTAAGTCCCAATAAGAGCTCGAGGCACTGGGCCTACCTGAGGGAACATCCATTCATTTTGATTGGTGATGCCTTTTTCTTTCACTAAACTAGTTATATTCCATTATCATTGATTGGTCCAATCACGATGAAGAAATTTAGTTTAGTTTTTGCTTTTGCATTGAAAAGGTCTCTGATTCCTTTCTGATATTCTATAATTCCATTATTCTAAGCAAGGTCAAGTTGGCTGGGAAATCCATAAATGCACCTACCTTATAAATAAAACCTATATATTTTGTTTTACACTTTTATTTTTTCTTCTCTTTCATACTTAATATGTGAAACATCAAATGGAGGTGGGGCTTCTCCTTTGTTACTATATACTCCTTTATTTTTATTGCTTTATTTTTTATTTTGTTGTACAATCTAAGAATTATGCATCAGAATGAAAACCTCTTCCATTTTTTTTTTTATTTAAAAAAGAAAATGTCATTGCCTTCCTATAAACATCTACACATTGTCCTTTGTATAACTCTCCTGGAAAAAAAGGTGAGAAAGTGGAAAGAAAAAAATGAACAAGAAAAATAATTAAAAATGAGTAAAATAGTGTTTTGGTGAATGTAAAGAAAAAAAGTTACTTCTTTTTCATTCTTGTAACAGCTTCAAAATCTAGGAAATGCTGGAAGCATGCTTGAAGGTAAAAAATACTAAACACAGAAATAGAAATAAGAGAAGTACATGGCCTGAGAAAATAGAAAGAGGAAAAAGTTGTATGCCAGCCTTTATGGTAAACTTACGAATGTCACCAGAAGCTAGGTATCAAATATTAACATCTTATTCTCTTTCTCCATCAACACAAATATTTTCTACAAATATTTTAATGCTAATTGTTCTGATGAGCTTTCCTCCTTGGTGCCTCAACTTTATGAATTTAAATGCAGTACTAGATTATCAATGTGGCACATTGTAGTGTAATGGATATTGTCTCAGAAAGGGAAATCAGAGAACTTAGTTTGAATTCCAGTCAAGTTCATTACCTCCACTTATGCACAGATACCCTTGGGAAAGGAATGAATCCATCTCTTCTCCCCCAGATATGGGTTGAATAGCAAGACAGACTGGATTCTTTAGCCTTGGTTGGCAACCAGTTTACTGTAAAAAGAAATGGCAATCTTCTGTGGGAAAAATCTGTCTCGTCAGTCATGTATCGAAAGATGCATGATTGCTCAAGCGTGTATCACATATGGCACCTGACTGACTGATATTTGTGGTAGAAAAGGGTTCAATATCAAGAATTGAGCATTTATATATTTTGACAAGGTCAGCATAAAAATCAACACTGTATGGTGACAGTCAGTTTCATCTCAGACCAAGAAAGAAATTACTTGGTCTAAAGATTCCCTTGAGGTGTGAAACTGACAGTCACAATGTAATGTTGACTTTTATGATCACATTTCTATATATCTATAATCTCTTCTCTCTCCAACTATGGGTTGAATAACAGCATAGACTGGGTTCTATAACTTTGGTTGGCAACCAGTCTACTGCATAAAGAAATGGCAACCTACTGCAAGAAAATCTGTCTAGTCAGTCATAGATTGAAAGAGACATGATCACTTAAATGTGTATCATGTATGGTAAATAAATGACTAACTAGCATCAGTAAGGTCTCATCATTTTAAATTTGAAATGGCTCGATGTAACCATAAGTTCTATCCTAACAATTTCTTTTCTCGCACTTCTCGCTTGTGGAATGCTCTTCCAGTCTCTTGTTTTCTGGTCAAATTTGATCTTCTAAAATGTTAAAGCAATGCTAATCATTATCTTCTGTCTTCTTTTTCTTGCACTTTTAATGTTCTCTCTCATTAATAATGTTTTTCATTTTCTCATATTCTTTCATGATCAGTAACTTCTTGCATCTTAGTAGCTTTATTGCCTTGCTTGGAGTGAAATGATTAAAAAAAAGCACCACTTCATCAAACATCTGATCCCAATCAATTCAGTTACATCTAAGGTAAGCAAACAAAATAATATATACATAATAAACCTATTAGAAACATTGTACAAACTAGAAAGCACTAAATTGTGCCATTGTCATTAAAAATGAAAAATCAAGCTACAGATCCCAAAAAATATTATGAC
>CAHIKZ030003920.1:1815000-1832500 GCA_903632075.3 Acanthosepion pharaonis | reverse complement strand
CCATTGGTGTCAAGATTGAACAACCAAACTCTAAGTGGTCCATAGTCCAAACATAATTTGCATATTTTAGTTGTACCATCTTCTTTGGTGAAGATACTTTGACTTTTATAAAATACAGCTATCATCATTATTATTATTATTATTATTATTATTATTATTATTATTATTATTATTATTTAATATGTTAAATACTGACATCTTGAAATTAATATTGTCTTGTTAATGTTCTTGTCTGTAACTTGATTGTTCCGAGTGCTCCTGTTATTATAGATATAATGGTAGCATTAAAATGCCATGTTTGTTATTTTTTAGTTTCACTTTCAGTTTCCTTTTATTTATTTAATCATATTCTTTAACAAATATATTTTTTATCTAACAGCACTTCCATGTTTATGAGAAAGCATTTTCCTTTCAATTTGTACTCTTTAATGAATACATCAGTTCTATTAGCTTTTATATGTCTGTCAATAAAAATGGCTAAGATTTAAAGAATAGTGACTTCATGACTTCTACACTATTTTTCATCATCATCATCATGACAACTACTAGTATTACTGTTACTATTTTAACTATTTCGTTATCCATTTTGTTGGTTTTTACTTTTATCATTTATTCTTTTTATATAATTATTTTTTCATTACTCTTGTTTCATATCTAATTCAAGTCAATATTCGTTTAGTTTCACCAACAATGTTTTTAAAAATATTTTCAGAATACTTTTTACTAGATTTCTACTTATCAAAATTTCAATTTTGTGTCTCATGTTTTTTTAATTCAATCCACTGTCACTGTATATTACTTCAAATTAAATAATTCTCTTTATTTTTTCCTAGCAGTTGCATCTCATGCATGAATATCTATAATTTAATATAAAATATAGTAAAAAATGTTTTTTTCTGTATGTGAGCAGTGCCTTGATAGCAGTTCAGAATGGACATGCAGGTAATATAACACTTACTAAATCAGAAAGAGAAATCAACATTCCGAGTTCAGATTCTTACCTAGTCAGTAGCATTCACATTTGCACAAATGCTCTTGGGGAAAGAGAGAATCCATCTCTCCTTTCTACAAGTTAAATAGATTGAGTTCACTAGACTTGGCTGGTGGCCAGTCTAGGAGAATGAACACTATGAATTTCAAATGTGGGAAAGGCAATGGGAAACAAATCCACTATCTTTCCCAAGAAATCATAGCAATTCACAAATAAAGGAATTGAAACTGTGGAGAGCCATGATCCTCTACATCTTGAAAGTACATTACATTAAAAATAATAATGATAATAATAATGAGAATAATAATATAAATATAGAAATAATATAATGGTTTATAATAACTCTACTACTACTACTGATAATAATAATACACTTATGATTCAAGAAAAGAAAAGACATATTGTTTAACAATCTATAACAATATTTTAACAGTATGTCTTCTTCAAGATATGCATAGAAATTGCATAAAAGTATAAAACTATTTTAAAAAGTCTTTGTGCAAACATAATTCCTCTTGAGAAAAATCATTGTACTGGTAATCAATGTGACAAAGTGAATGAAATGCAGCCAGTGTGATTGGAATGCAACTTACCCGTGTGTAACATAAAGGGGTCATACTCATCTTGAAATTTTCCTTGAAGAACACAGACATACTGTTGAAATATTATTAAACATTGTTAAACTCTGTGTCTTTTCCTTTCTATTTCTTTTTTTAAAACCACGCTCTTCTCTAAGTGTTGCAAAATATTGGAAGAGTTATGTCAATCATTTTGTTCGTCAATAATAATAATTACTTTATGGGACTTTATAATACACACAGACAGAACAAAGACATAGAGATTAAAGTCCATGAAAACAATATACTTTCTTATTGACATTCCTGCAGACTGTTATGTATATTTGAAGACCTTAAAAAAACTCAAAATACTGTTCTTGAAGTGGGAATCTCAAAGATGAGGCACATGAAAACATTAATAATTCCAATTGTGGTTAGGGCCCTGGGTTTGCTTGGAAAAAATTATGATAGACACACTGAAAGGATCGCTGTCAGCCTATGTCTTAAAGAAATACAAAACATTGTTCTCACAAGCACAGCTCACATCCTGTGAAGGGATTTATCTATGCAAAATGTGTATGCTTTTAGGTTGTTTTATTTTTTACACAAATACACAGTGGGAAAAGTCATGATATTATTTCTGTCTTTAGGTCACTGGTTGGGATCCAGAAGGAAATGAGTATACAACAGAAATCAAAGGAAATAATAATAATAATAATTGACATGGCAATTCCTGCAGATTGTAATGCATATTTGCAGATCTTCAAAAAACTATCAAAATACAAATATCTTGAAGTGGTAATCTCAAAAATGTGGCACATGAGAACATCAATAATTCCAGTTGTAGTTGGAGCCCTCGGATTGATCGGAAAAGGTTCCAATAGACTCATTGAAGGGATTCCTGGTAGCCCATGCCTTAAAGAAATATAAAAAATTGTACTTACAAGTACAGCTCACACATTATGAAGAGCTTTATCTATGTAAAAATCTATGCGATCTTAGGTTTTTTGTTGTTTGTTTTTTTTCACAAAAATGATCAGTGCAAAATGTCATGAAGCCAATTCTGATCTTAGGTCTCTGGTTGGGACCCAACAGAAAGATGTATGTAAGAGAAATCAAAGGAAATAATAATAATGATAATGAGAAGCAATAGTGGGAGAATATCATGGTATTGTTTGTGTTTTTTATTTTTGTAAGTTTGAAGGATGAGACAGCCAAGGCGATTTGGAAATCACATCTAGATACTTAGGAACAAACAACAGCAGAGTTTGTCTGGGAAGATTGGGTATTCCTAACTAGGTCCAACCTTCAAATTTATGTACTGCTTTTATCAAAACCTGTCACCATCTCATGCACATTTGACTGTGATGCATGTACCTGGTATAACATTTTAAGACTGATGTCATAATGACTATATTGGACCTTGTATATTTGTACTCTAGTGTCATTTTGTTGGCATGCTGCTCTCTCACTAAATAATTACAATAATAACAATAGTAATATGCACATAACCAAC
The DNA here is from genome assembly GCA_903632075.3 of Acanthosepion pharaonis. NCBI lineage: Eukaryota > Metazoa > Mollusca > Cephalopoda > Sepiida > Sepiidae > Acanthosepion > Acanthosepion pharaonis. The sequence goes on along the minus strand of CAHIKZ030003920.1, from coordinate 1,829,436 downwards.
AACTGACAGCTGTATGTAGAGTGAATGAACATTTGAAAACGTGAAATGACTATTTCAAAGAAGCAGTATAAGAAAAGGTGGCATGACAAGTTAAAAGAAAAGAACGTTCATGCTTAGTTTTTTTTTTTCCCAGCAGACAGAGACAATTCCTGGATATGAGAAATGGTTTTTGGTAAAAGATGGTTTCCTCAAGAGAGAAACAGAGTCACTCATATTTGCAACACAGACCATCAGAATGAATGCAATCAAGCCAAGGTTAGGCAGATTACAAGAAGAAAACAAATGCAAGATGTGTGAGCAAGCTGATGAGACAGTTAACCACATATGCACTGAATATCCCAAGTTGGCACAGAAGAAGCATAAGCAACAAGCATATGGTTGGATCAGTAGGAGAATCCACTAGGAAGTTTGGCTTCAATGTGAAAGAGAAATGGTATGAATATCAGCCAAAGACAATGGTAGAAAGTGACTGTCATAAGATATTATGGGATGTCTCAGTCCAGACAAATCATGTCATTGAAACACAATGGCCCAGCCTTATTATTATAGATAAGGAGAATAGCAAGTGTCAAATTATTGACTTTGTTGTTCCTTATGATATAAGAATGGACTCTAAATAAACTGAGAAGTTAGAAAACTACCAAGATCTGGCTAAAGAGCTGGAGAAGCTATGAAACATGAATGTAGAACTAATTCCCATATTAAAGAGTATGCTTGGAACGCCACTTGAAATAGCACTTGGAGATAATTGGAATTGAGACCAAGATTAGAGAGCTCCAGAAAACTGCTATCATTTACTCTATTTGGATTCTCTGAAATATTCTTGAGTTGTAAGGAATATTGTTGATACCATACCTCAAGAACAGAATTTCCATTGACTACATCAATGTGCAACACCAACGTAATAAACTAGTTCTTCTCTTCTGTAACAGTTACTCCATTTCAGTGTATGAAATGAGTTTGAAAATGTAATGGCTATTATAGAACAGAGGTACTAATAAAGCCAATTATAATAATAAATTATATAAGTTACAAAACTAAAAACTAATTTAATAACTTACAAAACTAAAAGCACAAGAGCTAAAACAAAATATTCAAATATTAAACATCATATAAACAAATTATTATATTATTAATATTTTCAGTTTTTTGATCAATTTGATAATTAAATTAATCAAAATTTCCTTATTGCGTTTTCTCTTTCCTATTTTGTTTTTCATAGTGATGGGTTACTTTTTCATTATTTTCTCAAATTTAAACAATATCAAACCTCTGAGGGGTGAGTGGAAAATGGAGTAAGTATGTTAAAAAAATAATGATAAAACAATGGGATGGTATGCATGACTGAAAGTAGAGGTGTTTGTAAGTCAAGAGAAAATTACCAATCCTAGTGTGAGCAGCATCTGGACGAATGTGAAAGACTAATCAAGAGAAAGGGGAAGAGAAAGAGAATAAAGAAAAGGAAAAGGTGACTGTTGAAAGATTTTGGGTTGAACAGTTTGATGAAATAAGGCAAGGAAAGACAAGATGGTTGGAACTCTGACAGAACAATCAGATGTACATGGTTGCTTCTTAATCAATTCTGTCTTTTTTTGGTGTTCTGCCATTCTTGATGCTTGACAGAGGAAAGAAAAATGCAAGAACCTTCATCCTTGTTGTTGGTTTTGCTTGCTTCTGGAAACCAGAAAAATTTCTAACACAAGCTCTGCTTTATAGACGGTCCATGCTTTTCAGAATATTATCAGTATAATAAATAGTAATAAGTAATTCACAAGCTAAAAATCAAGATTTTTTTTATTTTATTTTAGGAATATTAATGACAAAGTGGAAAATTTTGTCTTTTATGGCCTTATTGGATTAAAGTAATGTTTACATTAATATGGTTACACATACACATGGAATTTTAGCAATTCTTCTCTCCCAGTTATGGGTTAAATAGCAGAACAGCCTTGGTTGGCAACCAGTCAAGGAGAAGGAAATCTCTTTTTTTTGATGATTTTATGGGACTTTTTCTCTGTTAAGAGTTCTTCCAAAATGTGTGGTTGTTTCTACAGAAGCTTTAACTACTATTATCAAATTGTATGCATAGGTAGTCTGGCAGGTCTGTTCTAAACTCAACTGCTGGGTCCTCATACATCAGGATTTATAGAAGCATTCACTATATATATATATATAGTGTGTGTGTGTGTGTGTGCGTGTGTTTGTGTGTGTGTGTCTGTGTGTGTTAGAAAAATCTATGACAAAGTGTAAAAAGTTTCTCTCATTTAGGACTTCATCACACTATATAATGTTTATGTTGATGATATTATACATGCACATGAAGGAGAAGAGAAGCTGAAATTTTAAATTTAAATTTTTTTCTTTTAATTTTTTTTTTTCACATATGTATTTGGATATATAGCCTCACAGATTTCATTTAGTCTTTTTTTCTTTTTCTTTATGTTTTTTATCAATTTTCTTATTAAATATTCCATGTTGTGATAATAAAAGATCTATAAAGAAAGGTGAAATGTTGTAAGAACAAGGACATAAATTTGCTGTGGATGATCTAACAAGTAAAGCACTTTCTATACACTTTCATTTTAGTAAATTTCTTTCTCATTTAATTATAGCAGCATTTGATACATCAAAATTATGGTCCAACTCATTACAATGATCAACTAATCCATTAATTATTTTTTTTGTATTAGATCCCTTTTGTGTTCATATCTTTTATTTAAATTTCTTGAGGTTACTTCTATGGATTCCACGTGGCAAGCATTACAACCTATAGAGTAAATTCCTCCTTCATGTCTCAGCTTATTATTTTGTTTTGTATTAATTAATCTTGTTATTATTTATGTTAAGCATATATATATATTGTTTTCAGTTATAGTTTTGGTGAAGTTAGAACAACATACTTTAATTTCTTTTATATTATTTTTAAAAGAGTAATTATGCTTTCAAGAGATGATTGAGCAATTGAAATTATTTTTTCTTTTGCCATTTTGTCTCCATAATATTTCAGCCCAATGTATTTCATGGCCTTCTCCAGGTGTATACTACATATAGAAAATATTATCTATAATTTTGAGATGGCAGATACAGAAAGAAAACTGCAGGTACTTCTAAATAAGGTTGTAAAGGAAAGCAAGAAGAAAGGACTAACCATCTATTGTAAGAAGACAAAATATATGGTTACTATACCAAAATCAAACAAAGAAATTTAAATATCTGGGAAGTGTTTTAACAGAGGGTGGAAAGAGCAACACTGAAATCCGAAGACATACTGAGATAGCCAAGTAAACATTCCAAAACCTAAGGAGGGTACTAAGAAATCGGAAAGTTTTGCTAGAAACAAGGAAAAGATTACTAAACTGTTACATGATATCTGTCCTCATGTATGGCAGGGAGTGCTGGACAGCTTCCTCAAAGATGAAGCGGAGGCTTGAAGCAACAGAAATATGGTTCTACAGAAGGATGCTGTTGATACGGTGGACTGAACATGTGAGTAATGATGAAGTTTTGGAGAAAATGGAAACAAAAAGGAAACTAATACTTAACACCAGGAAGAGACAGTTGAGGTTTCTGGGGTATATAATGAGGAAAGAGGATTTGGAAAATATGACAAAATCCAAAAAAGGATCTGCAGCATTATTAGTTCTGACCTGGCATCTCAACTTCAGTTGCTTTCTCACCGACATAACATAGTTTCCTTGTGCCATTTTTATAAATATTTTCATGGCAATTGTTCTAATGAACTATTTTTGGTACCTCAACCACATAAATTTAAGTATAGTATAATACTTAACACCAGAAAGAGACATTCAAATTTTTTTAGGGCATATAATGAGGAAGGAGGGCTTGGAAAATATGACACTCTCAAGACAGACAGAGAACAAAAGAGACATGCTTAGTGAGCTTGAGTAAATGGATGGCGGTACAGGACTTAGGACAAATAACAGAAAGACAAAGTTTATTAAGAACCACAAGGGACAGGAAGTTGTGGAGAGCCATGATTGCCTATGTTTTGAGGGGACACAGCACATAAAGAAGGTTCAAAAAGCACAGCCCAAGGTGGCATCTATAAACTAGAGATGTCAAAATAAACCAAGTACAAATATTTAAAATATCTGAAAAGTGTTACAATAGGCATTGGAAAATGTGACACAAAATCCAAAGATAGATTAAAAGAGTGAAAGATGCCTTCCAGAAACTAAACAAAATAATAAACAACTGAAAAATTACATTAGAAACAAAGAAGAGAGTGCTCAACTGTTATATAATATCAGTCCTCCTGTAAAGCAGTAAATGATGGACAATTTCCTCACAAATGAAGAGGTGGCATGAGGCAAAAGAGATGTGGCTCTACAGAAGGATGATGAGAATTTCATGGATGGAGTACATAAGCAACAAGGAAATGTTAGTGGGAAGGGAAATAAAAAAGATACTTGTACATAATCTGAAAGAGCTGAAAGATCTGAGACCCACTATGAGGAAAGAAGGCTTGGAGTATTTGACAATCACAGGATATATTGAATGTAAGAGGAAAACTGTTTGTTACCTAACTAAAAAGCTTATGTAAATTGATGTCAGAACAGAGACTTGGAGAGATAGTAAATGGACAAATGTTGCTAAGAGGTACAAAAGATAGGAAATTGTGGAGGGCCATGATCGTCCATATCCTGAAGGGACACAACACATAAAGAAAGAAAAATTATTCCAAAAGATGTTTGGACTATTGAAGTTAAGGTTATTTTTTTTCATATTCTCGTTTCCATAATAATTCAGCCTATAATTTGTGGAAAATAAAGAAGAAAGGATTTATCAGTAATCAAGAATTAATACAAATATTAAATTATAAAAAATTTTATGTTAAAACTTGATATTGTAAATTATATACACTTTATACTACTAATTGTAGTATGTATCAAAAATTATTTGAGGACATTTTCAATATTAAATCAGGTCATAGTATGGATTAAACATTTATATTGTAAATGATATATATTTTATACTACTCATACTGTATCAAATATTATTTAAGGACATTTTCAATATTATATCTGGTCATAGTATGGATTAAACATTTATATTGTAAATGATATATATTTTATACTACTCATACTGTATCAAATATTATTTAAGGACATTTTCAATATTATATCTGGTCATAGTATAGATTAAACATTTATATTGTAAATGATATATATTTTATACTACTCATACTGTATCAAATATTATTTAAGGACATTTTCAATATTATATCTGGTCATAGTATAGATTAAACATTTATATTGTAAATGATATTTTATACTACTCATACTGTATCAAATATTATTTAAGGACATTTTCAGCTGGTTCAAATATTTTAGTATATCTTGACAAAAGAGATGTGTTGTCAACATCATCACAGATTTTATTTCTCCTACAATTTCCCAGTTAGGGTTCATATATTCTTGTGTTTATCTGCAAAAGCCTTGATCAAAGCTTTACTTTGATCACAAAACTGCATTAATGGCTTGAATTCACATCCATTTAACCAGACTCTTTTCCAGCTGGACACATAGCAAACTTCTAACAACAAAAAATAAAAGCTAGTTTAACACCATCATCACTACTAACTACTATAGGAAGATAGTTTTTCTTTTCCTACAGAAATGGCAAGTTTTAAGCCATCATCACTATCAACTACTCTAGGAAAATCTCTGTTCTTTGCTTACTTAAACTGAGGGTTGATAGTAAATTCTCTATTTCTTCTTTTCTACGAAATAATAATAATAATAATAAATTACGAAAATGTGACACTTAAATCCCAATAATAATAGGAGAGGAGAACTAGTAATAATAATTTCTACAGAAGGATGCTGAGGATACCATGGGCCAAACATGTTTGCAACAACGAGGTTTTAGAGAGAATGGAAACAAAAAGAAAAGAAACAAAGAAAAGAGTACTGAACTATTACATGATATCTGTCCTCCTGGATGGCTGTGAATGCTGAACAATCTCTTCAAAGATAAAGAAGAGAGGATTGAAGCAACAGAAATATGGTTCTACAGAAGGATGCTGAGGATACTATGGACCAAAGATGTTAGCAACAACAAAGTTTTGAAGAGAATGGAAACAAATGGAAACTTATACCTAACATCAGAAAGAGGCAATTGAAATTTCTAGGGCAAGGAAGAAGGGCTTGGAAAATCTGATACTCACAGGATAGATTGAGGGAAAGACAAACAGACGAAAGCAGAGTGTAACATACTTGATGGGGTTAAGCAAATGGATGGCTGAACAGGGTTTGGGAGAAATGACATAAAAAGACAAAATTTATTAAGAGCTACAAGTGACAGGAAGATGTGGAGAGCCACGATCGCCTATGTCCTGAATGGAGACGGGACATAAAATAAGAAATAATAATAATAGACCCCGCAGATTGTGATGTATCTTTGAAGATCTTCAATAAACTATCAAAATACAAGGACCTTGAAGTGAAAATCTCAAAAATGTGGCACATGAGGAAATCAATAATACAAGTTGTAGGTGAAGCCCTCGGATTTATTGGAAAAGGTTCTGATAGACTCATTTAAGGGTTCCCTGGTAGCCCATGCCTTAAAGAAATATAAAAAAAATTGTACTCACATGTACAGCTCACACATTACAAAGAGCTTTATCTGTGTAAATTGTGCATGATGTTAGATTTTTGGGGGTTTGTTTTATCTTACAAAAAAAGAGCAGTGGAAAATGTCAGGAAACTATTTCTGACCTTAGGTCTCTGGTTGGAACCCAGAAGGAAATTTACAATAGAAATCAAAGGAAATAATAATAATAATAATAATAATAATAATAATAATAATAATCAGAAGAAGAAGAATACAAGCATTAAGAATGATTAAAAAGAATACTGATATACACATTAAGAAAATCACAGGAAAGCCAATCGCTATCTGAGATAGAAAAGATGGTGCTCATGTGCATAATCAGAAATATGTTCTCAATGTAATATGCTCAATAAATGTCTAAGAAAAATACTTTCTTTTACCCCAGGTCTCAGGTAAAAGATTTTAGAAAGGATTGTATCAAATCAGAAAAATGGTGAAATAATAATAATAATAATAATCAGAAGAAGAAGAAGAAACAAATAAAGCATTAGGAATAATTAAGAACAATACTAATGTATACTTTAAGAAAATCCCAGGAAGCCCATTACTGCTCCCTCAGATAATGTAATACGCTCAATAACTTTCTAAAATTTAATCTTCCTTTACCTCAGATTTCAGATTTTCCTTTTAATCAATTCACCTCAAGCAAGGTGATAATGCCACTAAGATGCAAGAGTGAAATAGAATGAAAAGACATTAGAAGGAACCAGAAACCTCATCCTAAACAGCAAACAAGCGATAAACCTTATTTACATTATTTGGACTATTGTCCTCATCTTTGTCGCCATATTTATCACAAGGTTTTGGCCGTTGTAAGCTCCAGCCTTCTTCAGGTGGTTGGAATGTCGAACTGAACACTTTGTGGACATTATTGTAAAAACAAAAGAAAGCAAAAAAAAATGCAACAGATAAAAAAATCACCCTCTGTGAAAAATGGTGATTAAATTGTTTGAATTTTTTAAACAAAGTTTTGTAAATTATTATTAATTTTTCATTTGGATTTCTTTCATCATATTTTTCTTGGTCTTAAAGCAAGTAGCAAACATCTTGTTATGATAGTCCAAGAAGGGATTGCAGTTGTATACTGTCAGTATTAGTTTTACAATCTAAGTACCATTGCCACTACCTTACATAGTGAGCCTATATATAACTTCTACTCATACACTTATGCTAATTTATGATAGCACTAACAAACCACTACTACAAATCTTAAATTGTTTGAATTTCTTACATGAAGCCTGTCAATTATTATTTATTTTTGATTGATATTTCTTTTATATTATTTTTTTTGCTTTTACACCTGATAGGAATAGTCTTGTCTGAATTCTCTAGATGAAGCATTGTCTAATATTATTCATTTTAACATAAAAAATTCATCTTATTTCTCTTGCTTTTACACCTTAATAATAGTTGTATGTTAACCAAATTTCTTAGAAGAAGCACTGTCGATAATTGTTCATTTTTGATTGGCAATTTTTGTCTTATTTATCTTTCTTTACATATAGTAATAATAGTTATCTGATTTTTCTAGATGAAGCACTATTAATAACTGTTTTACTATTATTTCTTTCATCTTATTTCTCTTGTTTTTACACCTGGTACTAAGTTTTAAGTTGTCTGAATTTTCTAGATGAAGCATTGTCTATTATCATTCATTTATAACTTAATTTTTTATTAGGATTTCTTTCATCCTATTTCCTTTGTTACTTTCTTGCAACACTCATTATTTTACACCCTATGACCTTTAAGAGAGCAAATTGGGATTATTAATTGAATTATTACTTATTCTTTATTGTATCCTCTTTATTTCACAGTTTTAGTGTGTAAAAAAAAGACTTAAATGTTATAACTAAAAAAAACAATGTTTACAGAGAAAATATTTGTCAATTATCCATCAGAAAATTCAAAGATAGCAATAGAAAGATTTCTTCTCTAAATATTCCATAAGCCACAAATGCCTTGGCTAGGATCAATGTGTAGTATTTGTTAGTTTTCTGTCAAAAGGATTGATGCAATTTTTTACAATGCACTTAGAGAAGGAAGAAAATTCTCTGAACTTTGCCTAAGAACTTTATTCTCAAGCACATATGTTCATGAATGCACACTGATATTTGAATGTATTTTGCGTACATTAAGGGCAAAGTTGATGGAGCAACAAAGACCTCTGCATTCTGACATTGGTACATTCGCATGAAAAATAAGTGAATCTCTCATATGAATGCAGAAATTGCTTCAGGTCTATCTTTACATCTTCCATTTTCTTCATCATTGTTCAAGGCAAAAGTAGCCATCATTGAAATCACGTTCAGAAGTTTACTTTTGGCACAAAATAGACCAAACATCTAAAACATACAAAATTATACCAGTTTATTCACTATATTCATTATATATATATATATATACATACATATATATACACATATACATATATATATATATATATATATATATATATATATATATATATATATAAGCAACACACACACACACATATATATATATATATATACAAGTTTCATTAAAAACGACTGTCAAGGTTTTGCTGTTGTTTTGTTTGCCAGTTGTTTCTAATGAAACTTGTATAAAAGAGAGATTGATGCCCAAATACACAATTATGCATATATATATATATATATATATATATATATATATATATATATATATATATATATTGTATGTATATATATATATATATATATATATATATATATATATATATAAATGTATAGGTAATAAAATATTTAAACTCTGGATAGAAACACAATAGATAGATAGATAGATAGATAGATAGATAGATAGATAGATAGATAGATAGATAGATACAGGCTGAGATAGATATGAACAGACTGGGATAGATAGATAGATAGATAGATAGATAGATAGATAGATAGATAGATAGATAGATTTACTAAATATGGATCTTCCTTTTATGCAATACTGTGTTGATTAAACATTTCCCTAAATATTAGGAGCTCTATTATGATGATCTTCCAAATCTGAATGCTTATAAATACACATATTAATGCCTTGACTATCGACATTAGATCCTGGCTTTTATCTGAGTTCAAGAATTGCCTACTGGCAACAGTGGAAAAAATCCACCCAATTATGCCACCAAGCAGCCCCATATGCATATATTTCCATTTATCTATAGATAAGTAGCCACCAATGTATTTATTACAAAGGTTTCTAGGCATTCTCTCTTTGTTCCCGATATTACAATAAATCCAACAGCAAAAAAAAAATAATATTCATGTGTTCCAAATTCCTAAGCTGAATCTATATTTTCTCAACTTTCCACTGAGTTTCTGACCAAATATCCATGGATCAACAATTATGGTGCTGTGCCAACTGGGGCATCAGTGTACAAATGTTTTCAGAATAAAACAGCCATTTCTGTGCCAATAGAGTCAAATTGAATTTTGCCACAAGCTCCAGAGTGCAATTCTCTGGGGAAATGTCGTTTAGGAATCCAAATTTTTGTCAAGGAGGGCTCAGAAGATGGTGCTGGTTGGATAGGATTAGTTAGCAGAATGGAGAATGGTGAGGTAGAGGCCATGTCTTTGAACGTAGCTAATGGCCATTCAAAGTGGACAATTGAATTTGAATCTGTCAAACGAAAAGAAAGATGGTGCTACTGGCTATCTTCTGAGAATCGGCAGAGATTCTGAGATTTGTTTTTTTTTCTTTTATTCATTTAGGATTTTTTTTTGCTTTCAATGATTTATTTTTTTTTAATGGTGCAGAAAAACGCTGTCAATTTTCATTTTCACTTTTATCTGCAAACTCCTCTCAGTACTTCAAAGTTTGGTTGTATTGCGGGAGATGAGGATAAAATAGCTTGTCAGGTAGGAAACCCATCTTCAAATGTTGCAGATTTAGGAATTTTTCCAGAAAACTCAAGCAGAAGAATTGCTTTTCCAGGATTTCTAAATCTGACCTAATTTATAAGCAAAAGAAAAAAAGGCATTATATGCATTTAATAAATTTTTATATATGTTGGATATAAGTTATTTGATTTGCTATTTATCAAAAACAGAGTAATGTATAAACACGACAAGCATATTTTCAAGACGCAGCATTACTAAGCCTTCAATTTTGATACTAGCAACTTTCTCAATGACATTTGAAAATCCAGTCTTACTAAATTTTGAATCTGTCTACTTGTGACATTTTAGGATACTAAATTTTGAATTTTACTACATGTAACTTCTTCTGGGGCTACTTTAAAAAAAATAAGCTGTGCTAAAAAATTCAATTCAATCAGCTTTTGAATGTAACCCAGTTTGACAACTCTGAATGTAGTTAAAAGTGGATCTTAAACATGGGAGCACTTTTATTTTACAACCAAGTAATAAATATATCCCTTATTTTGTTATCAGAGTAGATTAAATATATATATTTCTCAACTCTAGAAACATATTTCTCAGCATGGTTGACAGGTTGGGTTACTTTTAAAAGTTCAATGCTACTAAAACTTATATGGAGGATCACTTTTGCTTTGCAACCAAATAATAAACAGATCCCTCACTTTTTATCATAGTAGATTTTATACATTTTTTTATAATCTAAAAAACATATTTGCTGGTATAATTGACAGATTGGGCTACTTTCAAAAGTTCAGTGCTACTAAATTTTATATGGGGGATCACTTGTTTTACAACCGAGTAATAAACATATCCACAAATTTTTGCCAAAGTAAATCTTTATAATACTAAATCTGTGAACTTTGTTTGCTTGCTTGCTTGTGTGTTTGCCACCATGCACATAAAGTCATATATAGTGAGTGGGGGAAAAAGATGTAAATTTATTATTGTGTAGAAAAGTGGGTAAAAGGAAATTGTGTGTATAAGGATTTAAGCTTCTTTCCACCTCTCTCTTTCCACCTCTCTCTCTTTCCATGTTTCTCTCTTTTTACCTCTCTCTTTTTACCTCTCTCTTTTTCCACTTCTTTCTCCCTTTCCACCTCTGAAATTTTGTGCGTGCTTATTTATATTTCAGTTTTCTTTAAACAAACGATATTTTAAATATTTAAAAAATATTTTTTGCCATATTTAAAAAATATTTCCAAATAGATATGATTTAAAATATTTTTGTCATATTAAAAATATATTTTTAAATTAATGTGATTTAAAAAAATATTTTAAGCGAATAAAATTTAAAAATATATGTTGTTTATGCAGTAAGTATTTTTTATTTCAACTTTTTTCAAACAGACGATATTTTAATGTTGAAATCAACTTCAATGTTTTATAACCTGATCCATCGGTGACCCAACGGTCATCGGTAGTCTAGTATCATATATTTTTTCTTTTCTAAAAAACATAATTGTAGATATGGTTGCCAGATTGAATTACTTATGAAAACTCACTATTACTAAATCTTAAATACAGGATAACTTCTGTTTTACAACCAAGTGATAAGCAGACCCCCTCCCCCATTTTGTAGCATGGTAGATTCCATATATTTTCTACTCTAGAAAACATATTTGTACCCATGATTATCAGGTTGGGTTTCTTTTGAAACCTAAGTTTCACTAAATGTTGAATTTTGCTTCTTGCAATCATTAGGGTTACTTTCCAAAATATGCCATGTTAACTTGAATAAGAGATAAATTCAAAATTTTAATATCAATGGGCTTCAGTATCTGTCTATATTTCTGAGATGAGGTATTATGTACACTATTTACATTATTCAGACTATTGTTCTCATCTTTGTTACCATATTCATTACAATCTTTCAGCCATTGTATGCTCCGGCCTTCTTCAGGTGGATGGAATGTCGAACTGAACCCTTTATTTCGCTCACTGGGGTAGACTGTTCTAGTTCCACATGCCATGTTTTTAATGGATGTCAATTTTCAGATCTCCAAGTTCTCCACTACCTTAACTCAGTATTGAACTCATACTGTGTGAGTCCTGTCACTGGATCTAACCAACGCCTTTATCCACTGTGCCATGTGTCCTTGAGGTTAAGGCAGTGGAGAACTTGGAGAGGGTAACTGATCATATCTATCTATCTATCTATCTATCTATCTATCTACTCCTGCCCACATATATTATAACTCTTTATAACTATTTATTTATCTAACTTCACAAATCCATATTTATGTTTCTCTCATTGCTTTTCAAAGTAGTCATTCAAGCTTATTGCAGTTTAGTTTCCACTACCATCATACCACTTGTTAGAGTCCATACTACCATCCTACGATTTCCTCAACAAACACATCATTTTCCTGTACAAGTGGTTTTAAGCAATGAATCCATCTCTACACTCCCCCACTTCTATTCCTGCACACCCATTAGCCACCTCCCACCCAGTGGTCCGATCAGCTATCTATCATAGTACCACCTCCCCAGTGTATTTCGAGAAAGCCTACATCAAATGAACTGAAACCAATGGAAAAAAACCTTTTAGCTCACAAGTGCTGTGAGATCCAGTCCTAAATCAAAACCCGAGATGAGGCACTCACACACCATACACTTCACAAACCGAATGATAGACATGCGCGTGTGTTGGGTGATGGGTAGAGAAGACTGTCCGGTTGGTGGGTGGGGGGAATAAAAGCTCTACAGGCAGCCATGCATAGCTCATTGCAATGCTGCTTCCTCTCCCTGGGGAAATTTGCTTTTCCAAAGCAAAGTGAGTAGTCGGATAGCAGCCGTGTCCCCAACCAAGATTTTCATAAAAACAAAACCCTGTAGATGTTTTTTTTTTTTCTGAAATTCTTCTGCCATATCAGATTGTGCTAGTTGCTTAGGGTCAAAATCTTATATTCACTATTGCAAGGCCTGATTTTGTACTCATATTTCAGGTGATAATTAAATATCTAAATTGTTTAGTGGGATTCATCTTCTTCTTCTTCTATGTACCGCATCCCTTTAGGACATGATTCTCCACAACTTCCTAGCTCATGTTGCTCTTAGCAGTTTTTCTCACTTTACTAAAGTTCCCCTCACTGTTCTGCCATCCTTAAACATAAGCTCGTCATATGTGGCTCACTGCCTTACCTTATCTGTGTTTCTCTCAATTTTTTTATTGTTTCTTCACCCATTGCAAAGTATAAGGGCCACTCAAGTTGGAGGGGTACTGAGTGAAATTCTTCTAAGGTAAGGGGAAAAAATAAATATAAAATGACATGACTCTGGACTTAATGAGACCAAGACTGTAAGTGTCATAATTGTTTTATAAACGTAATATTTTTGACACGCTGCGTAACAGATGATATTTGAGGTAGAAATAATCATTCAGTGATTATGTTTGGAAAAAATATTTTAATGTATAAATCTCTCATTGATGTATGATATAAACACCAGCATTTTTTGTATTAGTAATTATTATTTCATTAAAAGAATTGATGAGTTTATTTTATGGCTTGAAGTACAATCAGTATTTGAATTAAAACATGAAACAAAATACAGTGTACTTAAAAAAAATGTAATGCTCTTTTTATTAGAATTAATTCTTACTGTGCTTTAGAATTTTAATAATAATAAGATTAATAATAATTAATAAGATTAATAATACTGAATATTAATCATAATCAATGGCAACAGTAAGTAAGGATATGTGCAAAAATTTCCAGCAAAAAACAGTTTTTACTTGAGTATTCAGTTTTTTTTTCTTAAAAGGACTTGGAATATGTCAAGAAGTCTTCAAACCACAGTCTGAAGATAACTTGAGACATGAAACAGACTGTCATCATACAGAGAGAATAATAGTCACTTCAATGTCCATGGTATTGAAACCTACACCAATATGCATCCAAATATTACAATGTCTGTCTCCAAACATAAACAA
>CAHIKZ030003920.1:1792500-1812500 GCA_903632075.3 Acanthosepion pharaonis | reverse complement strand
GATGCAGCATCAAAGTGAAATACAATCAAATATTCATCTTGTCTGCCTGCTTTGCTTTTAAATCGATCTTCGTTTCTCACCCGGGCAGTCAATGAGAGTCACCATCCCAGCTCTGTCTTCCAACACCCTTATGCTGTTTGTCATAGTAAATGTTGCTTGAAATATCTGAAATCTGGAGTGGAATGGTTGAGGGAGTTGTGACAGAAATGGATAGTAAGTTACCTTGAAATATTTGGCCTTATGTCCCTAAGACAAGGTAATGGATCTAAAGTGACCTCCAGGAAAGCAGCTAGATAATGTAGGCAACACTTGATTGATTGAAGGAAAGGAAGGAAAGAGGAAGAAGAAAAAAAGAGGAATGATAAACGCAAGCAGAAAGCATGTATATACTTCTATAGAAGTTCATGTTTTATAGATAAAACATTAATGGAGAGGTTGACATTACATGTACTGTGGTTATATTCGGTTGAAATCTAGGCATGCTGGGAAGAATAAAGAGCAACTCTTTACTTAAGGCATGAAAAATATTCATCAGTTACAAAAATGGACTATTTTATTGCAATAATAATGTACATCGGCAATAGTTTCATTTGGTTGAAATCTGGGCATGCTGGAAAGGGTTAGGAAAATATATTAACTTCAGATAAAAACATTCGTCAGTTACAAAAATGGACTCTTTTATTAAAATAATAATGTACATGGGCAATAGTTTCATTTGGCTGAAATCTGAGCATGCTGGGAAGGGTTGAGAGCAACTCTGCTTAAGACAAAAAATATTTACCAATCACAAAAATGAAATATTTTATTACAATAATAACATACATGAGCTATAGCTTCTTTTGGTTGAAATCTGGACATGTTGGGGGAACAACATTCATTTGAAATTTTATCTAAAAATAAATGAATTCAACATTTATTTCCTTCATTTACAACACATAATAATGGAAATGTTTTATCATGTCAATAAACCTAATATCAACCTAATAACACAAGAAAAATGAGATCAAACTAATAAAAGGAAGTAATATTGTTACGAAAAGCTCTTACAAATGGTAGCAAAGGAAAGTGAGAGGAAAATACTAAGTATAAACTACAAGGCAGAATGCATGTTATCAGCAAAAGGATAAACCCAAAATGCAAATTACAAATTACTGAAATCAAACAATTACAGACATTTAAATATCTGGTAAGTGTTCTAACAGCAGACGGAAAGTGTGAAACTGAAATCCAAAGATATATTGGGATGGCCAAAGATGTATTCCAAAAGCTAAGCAAAGTATTAAGAGACTGAAAAATTTTGTTAGAAACAAAGAAAAGAGTATTGAACTGTTATATAATATATGTCCTCTTGGATGGCTGTGAATGCTGAACAATCTCTTCAAAGATGAAGAAGAGACTTGAAGCAACAGAAATGTGGTACTACAGAAAGATGCTGAGGATACTATGAACTGAACATGTGAGCAACGACAAAGTTTTGGAGAGAATGGAAACAAAAAGGAAACTTATACTTAACATCAGGAAGAGGCAGTTGAAATTAC
Organism: Acanthosepion pharaonis; assembly: GCA_903632075.3. Lineage (NCBI taxonomy): Eukaryota > Metazoa > Mollusca > Cephalopoda > Sepiida > Sepiidae > Acanthosepion > Acanthosepion pharaonis. The sequence goes on along the minus strand of CAHIKZ030003920.1, from coordinate 1,810,962 downwards.
TGGGACACGTAATGAGGAAGGATGGCTTGTAAAATATGATACTCACAGGACAGAGGGACAGAAGAAAGCAATGCATAACATACTTGATGAGCTTGACTAAATGGATGGTAGAACAGGGTTTGGGAGAAATAACAATGACAAAACTTATTAAGAGCTACAAGGTACAGGAAGATGTGGAGGGCAATGATCGCCTATGTGCTAAAGGGAGATGGCACATAAAAGAAGAAGACTGTCATTGACCACTTTGTTGAATTCAGGTATTTTCTTGCATTGAATAGAGGTATATTTTTGTGATTTTGTTGGGGAGATATTATTGTGGCTGCATGAGTTTTTTTGTTTTTTTTTAACCAGAGATAGTGTAGTACATTGTATGCAATATGTTGTTTACATAAGGACAAAGAAAACCCCAGGAAGGGAAACAAGACATGTCTTGTCACTATGGCATCTGGCAGATAAAGAGAAGGAGAAAAAAAAGGGAAGTTTTGCACCATTTCCTTTTATACTGTTTTGTACAATGCCACCTAGTGGGAATTAGAAGACTCTGACAAACAAGATGAGATAATATCACAAATGCCTCAGAGCACCTCTTAACTTCAGACACAAAAATTCACCAGTTATAAAAATTAACATTTTATTACATTAATGATGTACATGGGTAACAGTTTCCTTTAATTGGAATCTGGTCATGATACGAACATGTCACTTCAGACATGAAAAATATTCACCAGTTACAAAAATGAACATATTCTTTTACAATAAAATACATGAGAAATAGTTTCATTTGATTATTCTAGATTGTCTATTACTATTTCTATTTAAAAAAAAATCTATTAAAGAAGAATGTAGCAATATGACTAAATTTGAAATGCACTTGTTGAGGGGTCCCCTTGGCTAATTTTGGTAAGGCGCCATCCGTATAAGATAGCTTTACAAGGATAAGGGATGTGATTTCAAATATCACCAGAAGCTATTTTATTTCTGAATCATGATGTTTATTTAATTGTCATAGAATGTAAAATGATCTGAGTTTTCAATAAAGACAGCAAGTCAAAATTAATAACAAAATTGCTTCATCTTTGAAGGCAATTTTTTTAAAAATCATTTTTATAATTTCCTTAAGCAAGAAATGCCAAAATTATAATTTGGACCCACTTCTAAAAGTGAATCATTAACAAGTGAAAAAGGGGGAATAATGGTGTTAAAGCAGAGGCAGTGGTGGTAGGAGGGTTGGTTTCTTCAAAAAGCAGACAACATGTCTTGAATAAAAATGCCTTCTTAAACAATATGAATGGCAGAAAGAATAATTATTTGTACACATTGTTTGGGTTGTGTTTTTAAAATAGAAAAGAATTAGGAGGAGAGAGAAAAATGGAATGTTGCTCAGAGCCAACAATTAACTAATAACAGAGGATTAATTGGTCAAACTTGACTTTAAATTTCAGAACAAACATTAAAGAGACAGACATTTTGTTCCAATAGAAATAAAGGCCTATTTATTTTCATTCTTGATCAGGTGAGGTGGAGATACTTTTATTAATCCTGTTTTTCTTTTGGTATATTGTTTTTTGTTTAAAAAATATTTGCATCACATTTTCAATGAGAGTTGAGTAGCAGTTAATGTTAAACCCGGTTTGAACTTCAATTGGGACAGTTTAAGTTCATTTATCATTAATGCCCATGGTAATGGCATGAATCTGTTTTTCTGTGTTCAGTTCAATCCTCACAAGAACAAAATGTGACAAAAGGTCAGATATAACATAGGTCTCACATTCATCTTCATTGGTAGTGTCATGTTTTGCATAACTCTCTGTGTAGCAGTAGTCATAGTACAGTTCTCCATGTCCTTAATAGCAACTGGGTTTGCTAGGCATAGCCACCCTGTGTTCACCAGTTATTCTCTATTTATACTTGTCCATCTAATTTGTATACGTTACTACAGGTAACAAAACAAATTGTCCAGTTCCTTTAGCCTTGTCATTAGGCATGTATCTAGGAATAGCCTTGACCCTTCTAAGTGCAACAACTCCAAATACAGCTTTCTGCAGGCAGGTACATATTTCTCTGTCCTGAAAACAGACTCAAACTATTATACATTTTCAGGTACAGGAATTTTATATAAAACCACATAAATGCATTTCTTTCCTTTTTTTATTGTTTCTTATAAAGTTGTTTCAAAGAATGGTTTCAGCTTATTTATTGGTTGTATTCCATCTCACATGAATTGTCTCTCCCTCTCTGTTCTAATCTCCTTGGTTCTGCTAGTTCTAACCTTCATGGCTAGGACCCACCATGCCACTTACATGGTGGTAAACCACCCACATTCCCTCCATAGTCCATCGGTGAGAAATAAGTTCCACTCGAACAACTTCTTCCCAACAACAACTGCTCTGTGGAACAGATTCCCAAGAGGACATTTTCCCGATCACTACAATCTTACCCTTTTCAAGTCTAGAGTTAAACATTATCTTTCCTTCCTATCCATATAAACTACCCTTTAACCCTCTACCTTAAGTGGCTCCTAGGCCAATTTTAGGGTGAGAGAAATACAATAATAAACATATAATTGTGATATTTAGGCAGAAGGATTACATGGCTTTGACTCAATTTCATTAAAGGAATTGCACTTAAAAGTCACAACTATATTAATAAAAACTGAAAAAAGATAAATACCATGAGAGGCTTGAATCATAAAAGTATTTTAGTCATGTGATAATCTACTCAACCGCAAAAATATTTTCACCCAACATTACATGGCTTATTTGATACCAAGAGATATTCTCTAAAAAACTCAAAAGATATCCCATGTCCATACTATTTAATAAAACATATTTGCAGTCATGGTAATATTAACTGTTTCATTTAAGGAAAACATTTGCCATTCATTGAGCAAAGCAATCAGTACTGTTTTTAGTTGAAATTTATAAAATCTTTTTCTTAAAACAATTTTTCAGGAAAATAGGTTTCTCAAGTCCAGTAGCTGCTATTGCTCATTCCAGTGTTCATGGGGGTTTCCTTCCTTACCTTTTGTTTGAAGTGGTGCGGAATGTCAACATCTTTATGTCATTATTTTCTCTTTGAGTTACATGTGATATCTATTATAGCTGTTGCCATTAGTAAAAGTCCTCAAGTGATGTTCTTCCTGTTATATGACAGAGTTCTTTGGTACAGTTCTTTGGTTGGTATTTTGTAGCACCAGATTGAAAGAACATGAAGAGATAGAGCAAAAGAATGGTGAAAGAGAGGATGCAGTTTAAAATATTTAGTTTACCAACCTTTGTAGGTTATTTAAATTATTGACTAATTCTAATTCTAGTCTTGGTGATTGAACACGAACCATTGTTTTCAGTATGATTTCAAATCAAGCCTTCAATTCAAAGAATATTGGCTGTGGGTTAACCTGTAGAGGGATGGACTCCTCTAGGTATTCATGAATAAATACCTCCCCAAATTTTAATCCAGATATTGTCATGCAACAAATATATGAGAAGAAAGATGGTCCTATTCTCAGATGTGCTTCCACCCAACAACCACACTGGGTCATGGGACAGATAATGATGATTATGTACAATGAACGTTGGAGGGGATAAGGGAAAGAATGTGAAGATACAGGAAAAGAATAAGAGAAAAGTATGAGATGATGGATAATCTTAGTTATAAACACTCATAGAATTTCTACATATGCAGCTAGTCCTGATTTTGAGAAGACAGAAAAGGTTAAATTATTCTTAGCAAGGAGGGTTTGTCCCCCCCTTAAGGAATTTCAGAACAAAAGATGGCTCCTGAGGGAGAAAGAAAGAAGGGACATATGAATCAAGTGTCTGCTTAAATGAAGACATATTTTGTAAAGTTCCCTCTTTATTCCCTACTTTAGCTGTGACTCATATTTCAACTTCACCCAGACATTTTCATTTTCATTGGCCTTAAGAATTTTCATGATTAGTAACGAAAGGCCACCATTCTTTTGGCACCCCCCATTCACTCTATATCTCCAGCAACACATTATCACCTGTGATAGTCCAGTCGTCACTATTTGTAAGACAAAATGGAGTCAAGCAAATATGCGATGGTGAAAGAAGAAAAGTGCATTCCCTAAAGAAACTCTTCAGAATATGATTGCAGAAATATAAAAGGCATACAAGTCTTGGAGAATGGTAATAACACTGTTGGTCTCTGTAATTACTGCTCCAGCTACCACTGCCAGGAACTGTCATGGCAGTAGCAAGCAAGAAATCTATATTTTCCATTCTATTTTCTTGGCTCATGCTAAACCATGATGGATAAGTCCAGAGAGTATACTGGAGCATCATGGGAAATTTTAATAAAGAAATGATTGTCACAGTCTTATATTGGTTCAAAAAAAAAAAAAGAATCAAGAATAGAAACTACATTTTTCTTTATGGAAATTATAACATTCATATGAAGATTTTTTAAAATGCCAATCTATCAAAATTTCTGTTTCAAATATGTTCTGCAAAGAAAAGCAAATGTTCTCTATTTTAAAAAAGAAGAAAGGAATTAATATGTGATTTTTAAATTTTCAGGCTTGTTTAATAATAGTCTGAAGCTAAAAAGAAGAATGGTAGTTTTCTTCTACTGTGAACAGAATCAAATAGAAAGGGTGAAGAGAGTCACAGACAAAAAGAGAGACTGATAGATATGAGCAGAATGAGATAGAAAGAATGACAAAGAAAATAAAAGAGTGAGAGATAAAGAGAGAGATCGATAGATATGAGCAGAATGTGATAGAAAGATTGAAAAAAAGAATGACAGATAAAAAGAGAAATTGATAGATATGAGCAGAATGAGATAGAAAGAGTTTGGAAGAGAATAAAAGAGAAATCAATAGAAATGGACAGAACTAAATAGAAAGAGTGAGGAAGAGAATGAAAGAGAGAGAGACTGACAGACATGAACAAAATGAGATAGAAAGAGTGAGGTAGAGAATGAAAGAGAAAGTGAGAGACTGACAGACATGAACAAAATGAGATAGAAAGAGTGAGGAAGAGAATGAAAGAGAAAGTGAGAGACTGACAGACATGAACAAAATGAGATAGAAAGACTGAGGTAGAGAATGAAAGAGAAAGTGAGAGACTAACAGACATGAACAAAATGAGATAGAAAGAGTGAGGTAGAGAATGAAAGAGAATGAGAGAGATTGATAGACATGAACAAAATGAGATTGAAAGATTGAGGAAGAGAATGAAAGAGAAAGTGAGAGACTGACAGACATGAACAAAATGAGATAGAAAGAGTGAGGTAGAGAATGAAAGAGAAAGTGAGAGACTGACAGACATGAACAAAATGAGATAGAAAGAGTGAGGTAGAGAATGAAAGAGAAAGTGAGAGACTGACAGACATGAACAAAATGAGATAGAAAGAGTGAGGTAGAGAATGAAAGAGAAAGTGAGAGACTGACAGACATGAACAAAATGAGATAGAAAGAGTGAGGTAGAGAATGAAAGAGAAAGTGAGAGACTGACAGACATGAACAAAATGAGATAGAAAGAGTGAGGTAGAGAATGAAAGAAAAGTGAGAGACTGACAGACATGAACAAAATGAGATAGAAAGAGGAGGTAGAGAATGAAAGAGAAAGTGAGAGACTGACAGACATGAACAAAATGAGATAGAAAAGAGGAGGTAGAGAATGAAAGAGAAAGTGAGAGACTGACAGACATGAACAAAATGAGATAGAAAGAGGAGGTAGAGAATGAAAGAGAAAGTGAGAGACTGACAGACATGAACAAAATGAGATAGAAAGAGTGAGGTAGAGAATGAAAGAGAAAAGTGAGAGACTGACAGACATGAACAAAATGAGATAGAAAGAGTGAGGTAGAGAATGAAAGAGAATGAGAGAGATTGATAGACATGAACAAAATGAGATAGAAAGAGTGAGGTAGAGAATGAAAGAGAATGAGAGAGATTGATAGACATGAACAAAATGAGATTGAAAGATTGAGGAAGAGAATGAAAGAGAATGATATATATCTATAGATATGAACAGAATGAGGCATAAAGAAACTGAAAGTGAGTAATAAAATAGTAAGGCAAATAGGTCTCAATCTACTAAATATAAAAATTTGATTTCAACTAATATCCACTCACTTATATATATTTATCATTTATTTCTGTATTTTAAGATTTATATATTGTACAGTTTTTCAGTCAGTTTATTACCTGTTCTTACTTTCTACATTGCAACTGAAACAATGTGTATGTATAAACCAATAAAAAAATTAGAATAAAACTGATTTGAATTGAATTAAAATGAAGTAAAAACAAATCAAGCTTTTACATACTTAACTCAAATAATATTTTGTCTCACTAATGTATATTTTGTTGAAATTAAATTCTTTTTCTGATGACACAGATTCAATGCCAAATTATCATATCTGTATTTACCATATATATATATATATATATATATATATATATATATAGAGAGAGAGAGAGAGAGACAGATAGACAGACAGACAAAGACAGAGAGAGTTAGGTAAATGAAATAACTAGATATTAGCAACCATATACACACATGCTGGCATGCATACATTGCTAAGCAAATAAATAATTGCCAAATTTTGCCAAGAGGTGTAGACATTATAGTTTTCAATGTGATTAGACAGAGCTAAGAAATATATATTAATGTATACATATATACCTACGCTTTGTGTGAGTCTTAAGTTTCGTTGGTTACCCATCTTGTCAGGTACAAGATATATATATATGCAGATCACATCATATATTTTATAGTATTGTAAATGTAGAAATACACACACACACATATATCTATATATATATATATATGTGTGTGTGATAGGATAAAGAACAAATATCAAAAGTTTATCAATCTAATATGTTTCATTTTTATTGAAGCTTCATCAGAGAATAAGATATGGATAAAAAAGAAGAATAAAATTCTGTTTTTTTATTTTTATGTTGTTTGATTTTCATTGGTTTATCAGGCTTCACGTGGATTTAATGAGTTTAGCAAAGTTAGCATAATTTATGATGTTCTGAACACAAGGAGAGATGGCACATCTCTTTGAAGTTCAAAAAATTAACAGATTCCAAGCCTAATTGAAAAAATCATAAATTTTGCTTCATGTATGTAAGTGTATCATAATTCTAGTTTGTCTATGTAGAATTCAAAAGATAATGTGTATTCATAAGTGTGTGTGTATGTGTTATATATATATATATATATATATATATATATATATATATATACATGCACACACACATATATAAACATATATATGAAGAAATATAGTCTTAAGGTGTGCTATATTTATGGGATAAAGTGCTCAATATCAGAGACAGAGCATGTGTAAATATAAAAGTGAACATTGAAGTCAACACTTAGAGGCGACAGTCTGTTTCATGCTAGATGCAATCGTTCTAAGTGTTGACACACATATTTACTCTCTGATATTGATCACTTTATCCCATAAATATAGCACATCTTAAGACTATATTTCTTCATATATATATATGTGTGTGTGTGTGTGTGTGATATATGCCATACATATGAACACTAATAGGTATGTCCCAATCCTCATAAATATGTTGGACACTATTGTAAATGGGGTTGTTAATATGCTGTCTAAGTAGTGCACCACTAGCAGTGGTTTACCTACTTCACGTCGCTGGCGAGTATTGTATTTTGTTGATGTTATAAAGATTACCATTTCATTTCCAACCTCCATTTTGGTTATTCCACATTCAGTAACCCTTTCTAGGTTACAACAGTATGTCTAGTAGATATTATTTATGTTTGATGTTTTACCACTGTTGTAACTGAGTTATCAAAAACAATAATAGAAAACCAAATTGATTTAACAAGTTTATTTAAGTTTATTACCTTTTGGTACAGGGAAACGTGATGTAGAACAGAAACTAGAGAAGAGAATGTTTTGCCATGAATGACTAACTGTTTCAGCAAAGGCTAATGCTGCTACTGCTCCTTCTGCTACTCCTCTTGATGTAGGAGTATTTTTATGTCTTTTGTGAGACAGACAAGTCCAAACTTGTAGGTAAATATTCTCCCTCACAACAACCACATGTAGATTTAGGGATGTTGTTTTTATGTAAACACTGGTTGTAGTAGATAAACATATGTTAAATTCTTTAGGAATGGATTTAATAAAGATTAGTGAAGTAATATAGTGTTTTTGACATGTGTTTATAGTTAGTAAAATATTTATCAAAATTCCCTCAAAATATTTCCCACATAAATGGTGAGACGGAAAAGTAGTAGAAAGAGGAAAAAAGTGAAACAGTTATGTCCTGACCCCAAAAAGAAGAGGTATTGAGTAAAATTTCAGAGGAAAATTAGTTCATGGGGAGGTGTTGTAATGGAATGTCCCACATTCCTTATCACCTATGTGGACTGTCTATATTAGTATATATATATATATATAGTGAGCACAGGATATAACTGGCAGACTTGTTATGGTAATTACTAGCCTGATAACTGATTCCTTGTCTTTCAGTAGTGTATTCTCTTTTACAATAAACCTCTCTTTTTTTCATCTATGGCCATGTTGCTGTTCCTTTCACATGAGTACCACCTTTATCTGCTTGTAACCTCTTTAAGGTTACAACAATAAAGATCTATGTAAAACCAAAGTTAAAAAAGAACATTGGCCACAGGAAGGAAAGTAGCATTGTTGTCTTCAATCAGTAAATTCATTTGGAAGGAGGTATAGAATTCTCAAATGATCAGTACCCATCTACATACACATGTATACATAGTCGTAGTCAGCTCACATCTGAGCATTGGGATCGCCATCCTCTCTCCTTATTCCCTCTGGTGGCAGTGCCAGTGGCAGAGATGGCTATGAAGGCCCAGCCTATTCCTGAAGATTTGTCAAAGAGAATTTGACAAGGCCATTCACATGAATTTGATTTTGGTGGACAACTCTGCATGATGGGCAAGCCTACACACTTAGCCAGCAGTGCCTCTTTTGCAGCTCAAAGGGGATTGACACAAGGGAGATCTGGCAAACCTGGATGCATTGGGATGTTGGATGCTTGGTCTGTCAAGGTCCACCTTGGATACACAAGCCCAACTGATACTGACCTCTTCTGCCATTTTGAAATTGTGTAGATCTTTTCCTATTCTGCTGTTTGAGCCTTCAGGGTTGGTAACATTCAATCTGCACACACACACACACACACACATATATATATATATATATATATATATATATATATATATATATATGTGTGTGTGTGTGTGTGTGTGTGTGTGTGTATGTGTTTATAAACTGATATACATATTCACAGACATTGATTCACAGATGTTCAGCCTGATGTGATCATGGCATTTTCAGAGGTAACTAAAATCTGGTAATTAATCTAGATTTCATTCCACTGAAATGGTAAGTTGACAAGATATTTGTATAGCTGCATTAGTACTTTTTGTACACATCATGAGTAAACATTAAGAATATTCACCAAACATCTTTTGTGCAATATTCAAAGAAGAGGCTTTAAGCTCATTCATAGTAGCAGATAATACAGTGATAGGGATATTAGACTTGAACAGATTTGAAAAAATGTTTTTTCTCTGCAATCTCTGACAGTTTCAATGCTTTCATTCCATTTCCAAATCAAAGTTTCCGTTTTGGAAAGGTGTCTTGAATAGTATAACTTGGAACAAAAGGTAGAGGAGGTTGATTTTCTGTTCAAGGTCATTTCTTCCCAACTATGAATACCTATGCCATCAGCATCTCATCATCAGTACATTGGCCTCAGGAGGGAAAGTGAGATCATTCTCATTTATTAGTAGATTAATTTGGGATGTGGTATGGAATATCTCAGGAAGGCATGAAAACACAATACATTGGCCATGCAAGAGAGAGCAGGATTGTTGTCTTCTATTGATAGATTTGTTTGGGTATGTGATATGGAATATCTCAGAAAGGCATGGAAATAGAACATTGGCCTATGGAGAGAGAGCAGGATTATTGCCTTCTATTGGTAGATTCTTTGGGATGTGATATGGAATATCTCAGGAAGGCAATAAAATGTTAAATAATAGTTTCAGACTATTATTTTTAGTGGCAGTGTATTTTGGCTCAGACTTTCTGAGGCTGACTTTTAAGGTCAGATGGTAGACAAAACAGAGGAAGTCATTTTTGACTGGTTAAAACTAGTGTGGGAATGTCAGAGAGATAGAAAGTGATTTCAGATAGTTAAGTTTTACACATCATATCATACACAGTAGACATGGTTATTTCATGTCTTGGGGAACTTGCTCCCCACTGGGGGATGATAGAGCAACCTCACTGGCTAGTTAAAAATGTGCACATTGATATGTTTAATAAAATAGATAAGTTTAAAATCCCTTTAGTTGAAATCTTTTCATCTCTAGACTCCAAAAACATTTTCACATCCAGCCCGGAGAAGATGAGCGAGAGAAGTTACAATGTCAAACAAGAGACCCCCAGTATACAGCAAAAACACAGGGTATTGGCCTCAGGAGAGAAAGAAGGAGTGTTGCCTTCTATTGGTAGATTCATTTGGGATGTGATATGGAATATCTCAAGAAGGCAAGAAAATTCAGTATATTCACCTAGGGAGAGAAAATATGATCATTGTCTTCTATTGGTAAATTTATTTGGGATGTGCTATAGGATATCTCAAGAAAGTATGAAAACACAGCAACCTATGATGAGGATAGTAGTCTACATAATTTGTGGAATAATATGAAATTTATTATTTGTCATAACATTTTTCCTCTATTTGATATAAGCAATGAGAAATTAAGAAAGCCCTGGACAATGCAATCATAATGCATTGAACCTAATTAGTTGAAATAACATCTCCACATAAAATTCTGTTACAGCTTGTAACACATTAGGTGTGTTTTTAGTGAAATTATCTAAAGGCCTGCAGATAGAGTTGAAAATTATTATAATTTTTTTCTGTTTTTGTTAATTTCATCTAAAGATGGTAGTTGCGAGCACCGTGGCAAAGATCCAAATTTGAATCTATATGCTTAATCATATAGGAAAATGCATTAGATCTGACTTGAAGGTGTGTTTGAGATTTCATTTAATATGAGATAAAAGCTTTAATAATGGTTGATTGTAAGTTGTATGTGTGTCTTGGAGCATCTCAGAGAAATGTTCATATTTTTCGGGGTTTTTTGGGGGGTTTTTCTCTCTTATTATTCTACTTTATGTTTTTCAGAATTTTCCTTTTTTAGCTTTCCTCATTTTCTTCATTCTATTTAACTTTTTCCTTTTTACGAGTTTTTTTCTATTTCTTTCTGATTTGCTTCTTTCTTTTTTTTCTTGGTTCTACTTAACTTTTTTCGTTTTTTGCTTTCCTTCTTTTTTCTTTGTTTTTTGCCTTTTTCCTTATCATGCTTAACTTTTTTCTTCTTCGATTTTTTTCTTTTTTCTTCTTCATTCTGCTTTTCTTTGTTTGCTTATTCTACCAAATTTCTTTCTTCTTTTTGATTTCCATCTTTTTTCTTTGTTTTTTGCCTTTTTTCCTTATCATGCTTAACTTTTTTCTTCTTCGATTTTTTTCTTTTTTCTTCTTCATTCTGTTTTTCTTTGTTTCCTCATTCTACCAAATTTCTTTCTTCTTTTTGATTTCCATCTTTTTTCTTTGTTTTTTGCCTTTTTTCCTTATCATGCTTAACATTTTTCTTCTTTGATTTTTTCTTTTTTCTTCTTCATTCTGTTTTTCTTTGTTTCCTCATTCTACCAAATTTCTTTCTTCTTTTTGATTTCCATCTTTTTTGTTTTTTTTTTTTTTTTTCCTTATCATGCTTAACATTTTTCTTCTTTGATTTTTTTTTTTTTCTTCTTCATTCTGTTTTTCTTTGTTTCCTCATTCTACCAAATTTCTTTCTTCTTTTTGATTTCCATCTTTTTCCTTTCTGCCTTTTTTCTTTTTCCTCATTCTGTTTATTTTTTTCTTCTTTCTATTTCTTCTTTTTCCTTCTTCCTACATTCCATCTTTTCTTCTTCATTCTGCTTTCCTCTATTTTCTCATTCTGTTTAATTTGTTCTTCTTCCTGTTTCTTCTTCATTCTTCTGTCTGCATTCCATCTTTCTTCTTCATTCTGCATTCTTTTTTTCCTCATTCTGCTTGTTTTTTTCCACTTCCTATCTTCATCTATTTTCCTTCTTTCTATTTTTCTTTTTTGTCTTTCTTTTGTCTCTCCTTCTTTTTCTTCTTTCAGCTTTCTTTCTTTATCCTCCTTCTGCTTATATTTTTCTTTTTCCTAATTCCTTCTTCTTACTGTCATGTTCATTTCACACTTACACTTTTCAGAAAAAACATGAATCATTGTCATATCAAGGATTATTACCCATTTATTGGTATCATGTAACCCAAAACAATCTTTCATACATTACTTGGAAGATCAGTACTGCTAAGTGGATGTTCTTATTCCAAAAAATGGTATGGAAGTTGCTCGGTAGTAACACAATGATTAAAAGATATGACGACAAAAGAGAAACCAGCAATGATATTGTGAATAAAAAACAGAAAAAGATCAAGTCAGATCATGTCTCTTCATCTCTCCATCAGGTTTCTCAGTATCCTTGCAGACTTTAGCAATGATGTAAGTTGTGAAGAATCACTAATCTCACATATCTTTAATTCCCTCAATTTTGACCCAAGTATTTTTGGACAATGTTCCAAAAGTGTTCTAATTGTAATGGTTACACCACAGACCTGTCAGTTTTACAGCTTCTTCAGTTCTTGAGCAAGGTCCTGGTACTTTACTATTTTTGATTTTTTCTTTTATTTTCAACAAGGCATTAGTTGAGAGAGAGCCATGTCTGCAATCTGACAAATTGATCACAACTTATAGAACCTTCTGGCTAGGTTTATCATCATCTGTCCACCACCATAATATTATTCATAGTCTTTATGATTATTATTATCATATTTTTGAGATGAGGTATTATGTACATTATTTACATTATTCAGACTATTGTCCTCATCTTTGTCGCCATATTTATCACAACGTTTCGGCCATTGCACTCTCCGGCCTTCGTCAGGTGGTTGGAATTTCGAACTGAACCCTTTATTTCGCTCACTGGGGTAGACTGTTCTAGTTACACGTGCCATGTTTGATGGATGTCAGTTATTAGTTATCTCCTGCTAATTTCCCTCTGAAAGTTCTCCACTGCCTTAACCGGGTATTGAACTCACACTCTTTGAGTCCTGTCACTGGATCTAACCAACGCCTTTATCACTATCATACCTTCACCTCCACCACCCACACTATTTTCTACATAATTATCATTATTTTATCACCAACACTACAGTATTATTAATAGTTTCATCATTAGTATCATTAACCAATATATGCCAACACTTCCACCAATACCAACACCACCATATTAGTATTAGTATTTTCTCCATGATTATTATTATCATACTTCCACTACCAACTTCATATTGGTAATGATCTTCATGATTACCATTATCATATCTCAACCACCACCACCACCACAACAACCATCACCATCATATTAGCAATATTTATTTCATGATCACCATTATCATATCTCCACCACCACTATATTAATATTTTCTATATGATTGCCATTATCATCTCTCCACCCCCACCACCACCATCACAATAATAATATTTAATGTTAATATTAATATCCAATATCACCACCACCACAATAGTAATATTTTCCTCATGATTACCATTATCTTATCTCAACCACCACCACCACAGCCACTATCATATTAGTAAAACTTTCTTCATGATTACCATTACCATATCTCTACCACCACCACCACCATATTAGTAATATTTTCTCTATGATTGCCATTATGATATCTCCACCACCACCATCATATTAGTAATATTTTCTACATAATTAACATTATCATATCACCATTACAACAGTAATATTTTCTACATGATTACCATCATCATATCTCCACCACCACCATATTAATATTTTCTTCATGATTACCATCATCATATCTCCACCACCACCATATTAATAATATTTTCTTCATGATTACCATCATCATATCTCCACCACCACCATATTAATAATATTTTCTACATGATTACCATCATCATATCTCCACCACCACCATATTAATAATATTTTCTTCATGATTACCATCATCATATCTCCACCACCACCATATTAATAATATTTTCTACATGATTACCATCATCATATCTCCACCACCACCATATTAATAATATTTTCTACATGATTACCATCATCATATCTCCACCACCACCATATTAATAATATTTTCTACATGATTACCATCATCATATCTCCACCACCACCATATTAATAATATTTTCTTCATGATTACCATCATCATATCTCCACCACCACCATATTAATAATATTTTCTACATGATTACCATCATCATACCTCCACCACCACCATATTAATAATATTTTCTTCATGATTACCATCATCATATCTCCACCACCACCATATTAATAATATTTTCTACATGATTACCATCATCATATCTCCACCACCACCATATTAATAATAGTTTCTTCATGATTACCATCATCATATCTCCACCACCACCATATTAATAATATTTTCTACATGATTACCATCATCATATCTCCACCACCACCATATTAATAATATTTTCTACATGATTACCATCATCATACCTCCACCACCACCATATTAATAATATTTTCTTCATGATTACCATCATCATATCTCCACCACCACCATATTAATAATATTTTCTACATGATTACCATCATCATATCTCCACCACCACCATATTAATAATATTTTCTACATGATTACCATCATCATATCTCCACCACAACCACCACCACCATTATGTTATTATCAGTTCATTTTTGTTATTATGAGCTGCTCAGCAATGGTCTTCATTGACTTACTGGAGATGTAATTGATGATGTCTTTGACCTGCTTGGTGAACTCGGCCATCTTTACATCATCTGACCACTCAGAATGTTTCTTTCTGTTGGCCATTGGCACCACCAGAGGCATGCTGGACTCATTCCTGACCTTGACCACAGAGGATCTGGACACTTTCAAGATATTATTAGCTTCTAGCTACTGACACAAACACAGTGAGCTTTTTCATTTCCTATGTCAGATTGGGAGCTACCATGTTAATGATCTTGATAGATCTGAAAGATTCTAATTCCCCAAAAAAGAAATTATTTTCAGTGTAATCTTCTTCCTTGTCAATAATGATAATTATATGTCAGGTAAGGTTAATACAACCTTGTGTTATGCATATATATATATATATAAAATGAACATATATATATATATATATATATATATATATATAAAATGAACATTGAAATCAACACTCAGAGTTGACAGGCTGTTTCATCCTATACACTCTATCTTTGATATTGAGCACTTTATCCCATAAATATAGAACACCTTAAAACTTTATTTCTTTATATATATATATATATAGTTATATATATGTGAAAAATATATAGGAAATATTTTGATTTCAGAACTCGTTAGGTAAATAAACCAAAGTTCTTTAGTATTTTTGTTATTATTTTTAAAAAATAGTGCTTGATACAAAAGTAGAGCATAAATATAATTATTTATTTAAAAATATGATTCCAACACACTACATAAGAGTTCTCATGTTTCAAAAAAGTGCCGAAAACTTCAATATAAATATTTAAAATTAAATTGAATTAAAGTACTAAGCTCTGTTCCATCTTCAAGTGAAATTTTTTTTGGAAAGTAAGGCCTTAGGTAGGTTTGTCTGTCTCACTAGGTGTATCTAGGTCTGCTCTACGGTTGTATTGAGCGCTTTTGTTAGTTGTTTATTCGTATTGGGGTTTTTTCTTTGGGCTTTTTCCCTCGAGATTGATTTGATTATTAGCAAATCAAAAATTTGAGGGTTTTTCAAAACGAGTCTAGTTATCTATATATATATATATATATATATATATATATGTAAAAGGTGTACATCATTGCTTGAACCGGCTTCTAATGCTCTAGAGTAAGCGGCTTGGTGATAGTAGTTGTGGCTTCAGGAGGCAAAGTCCTATGGTTACAGAAAACTCAGTAAGAGTTCCACCACGGAATATATGAGCGAGCAGCGCTATATTGAGTCTGATTTGCGATCTCTTCATCATCGAGGCCTGGTGGAACAGTTGGTATGATGTTTGCTTGACAACCTAACTGTCAGGGTTTCAATTCTCGGTAGTGGATGTGCACTGCTGATGAGTCCCAAATATAGGACAAATGGCCGTCCAGTGCTTTCTGCATTCTGTTGAGGTTCCTTCTAGACTCAATGAATTACTTAAAATATAATTATCAAATCCTCCTAATTATATATATATAGATATAGGTTATTTTCCTCTCTCTTGCCTTCAATCTGTGAGTATATAAATTTTTGAAACCCTCTTTCCTCATTATATACCCATATATGCTCAGTATGTAGATGGGTGACTACATGAGATTATTAGTTGTAATAAGCTTGGATAGCAAGTGGTATAATGGATAAGGGCTTGGAATGGGAAGTTGGAAAGCTGAGTTCAAATTCCAGTTGGGTTCATTATATTCAATCATGCACAATACCTGTAGGAAAGGTATGAATCCAACTCTTCTCATCCCATGTATTGTATCAGTAAAATATTATCTCCAAGAAACTGTTAATACAATATTCACTCACCTAGAAAAGTGATTATTCTCATAATTCAAAAATATTTCTGGCTTTAAATAACATACAAAAGGTTGATAATCTGTAAAAAAAACAAATCAAGGAGCAATAACAGTTATTGGACTTGAGAAACCTATTTTCCTGAAAAATTGTTTTAAGAGAAGGATTTTATTAATTTCACCTGAAAGCAGTATTGGTTGCTTACTCAATGAATGCCGAATGTTTCCTTATAAGAAAACAGCTAATATTAGCGTTAAATCACAATTCTGTAGAGATTACATAGCTTAAAGATTATACAGTAGAAATGTTAGATTAAAATTCTGCTGAATCTGGTTACTGATATGGATCCATTCTTATAACTACTCAAAAAAAAAAAAAAAAGATTTTTCTTCTGTTATTTATTATTTTAGAGAAAAAAACATTTCTTTCTTTGACAGTGCTCTTTCTTTTTCTCTGTCTCTTTCTCCTGTTCCTTCCTTTTCCTCATTATCTTCATCTTTGTGATTATTATCATTAATATGTATCTGCTTTCTGATATAGAGTTATCTCCCCTTTTACTCCACCTTTTCAAATTCTTCTTGTTATCATCATCTTCTGTGTTGCCACTGCTTATTTCTACTGCTACTTTTAGCATTGATTTCACCAACATCAAAGTTTACAGAGAAGGTTTTAAGCCTAAATCAGAGTCTGACTGGATTAGCAATTTACATTCATTTACACTGAATCTTGTCTTTATTTTTATATTTGGATTATAACTGTTCTTTAACATTGGGAGTTGGTGGGAGTGAAAGTTCCTTTTTACTTCTTTTTAGCTAATTTAAGTTCTTTGAAGAAAAATTGGGAGGTTTATTAAATATAAAGTTTATAATAATTGGCAAAATTTTGCCTAAAGATAATAAGATGATAAAGAGGCAGATCCAAGAAGAAATAAGAAATAAAAAAAAAAAAGACAACTCCAGCCAGGCAGGAGAAAAGAGAGGTATAAAATCAACTCAGATGGATAAGAGAAGAAAATAAATATACATAAAAAAAAGATTGATATGAGGTTAAGTATTTTGTGCTTTGGAGGCATTACTGATTTTACAAGTACAAGAATATACTGACTTCATTTGACATAGAAAGATTGTGTTGAACCATGCAGAAGGCCCATGTTAAAACTTAACATTTAAAGTTCTTTTCATTGTCTGGACTTATGCACTAAATTGACGCAAATTTGCAA
Source organism: Acanthosepion pharaonis (assembly GCA_903632075.3). NCBI lineage: Eukaryota > Metazoa > Mollusca > Cephalopoda > Sepiida > Sepiidae > Acanthosepion > Acanthosepion pharaonis. The sequence goes on along the minus strand of CAHIKZ030003920.1, from coordinate 1,793,082 downwards.
AGAATCTGAGAGACTTAGGCTGTATTAAAAGGTGTATTAATATATGCATGAAAACAGGGAAAATACATTAGATATAAAGATTTGAAGATAGATAGATAGTGTTATGGTCTGATTCCTTGTACCACGGTGATAGTCCAAGGTAGAACCAATAAAGAAGAACTCGAACACAGGTATGGAATAACACAGATATATTACAAACAGGAATATATACAGAGAAGTAGAAAGTGTTAGTATGAACAATCAGGTTTAGTAGAGAGAACAATGTAGTCTCGACCAGTATCACTATTCCAATGTCTTGCAGTAATTGTCTGAACGCGACTCTGTTTCGGACTGCCTCTGACTCGACTCTTGACTCGACTTGAACTACTGACTCCTTGCCTACTCCTGAAGCACAGTATTTATTAAGTATAGAATAGTCCATTATTATTATTATGGGTAAGATCCCATAACAGATAGATAGAAAGAAAGAAAGAAAGAAAGAAAGAAAGAAAGAACCAGACATATAGATATGTATAAGCTGACATAGATAGATAGATAGATAGATAGATAGATAGATAGATAGATAGATAGATAGATAGAAAG
>CAHIKZ030003920.1:1757500-1790000 GCA_903632075.3 Acanthosepion pharaonis | reverse complement strand
TAGTGGTGACAGTCTGTTTCATGCTACACACAATCGTCAGGCCATTCGTGGCCTGATGATTGCATCTAGCATGAAACAGACTGTCACCTCTAAGTGTTGACTTCTATGTTCACTTTTATATATACACATGCTCTATCTCTGATATTGAGCACTTTATCCCATAAATATAACACATTTTAAGACTATATTTCTTCATATATATATATATATATATATATATATATATATTTAGTGAGAGAGAGTATTTATAGTCTTGAGAATGTCTTCTAGGAGCAGTTTCAAAGATTAGGAGTAAACGAGTAGAGAGTTAGATATCTAGCTTACCTGCTAACTACCAATTTTAGTAAGACTGCATTAACTTCAATTTCTTGAATATGTTATCTTCACTCACTGTAACGAAGCCATAATAGTATCAAAATGTGGATATGCCACATCTGGATCTCAATACAGAAATCCAATGTAATGGTGAACATGGATGACAAACCACTGGAGGAAGTATCCAGTTTCAAGTACTTGGGAGAAGCCCAGTGCAGAAATCCTTAGACAGATCGCCACAGCCATAGCAGCGATAGCCTGACTGGAGAGGAGCAACATCAGCTTCCAGACCAAGTTCCAATTTCTACAAATTGCTGGTATCCATCCTTCTATGGCTGTGAGACTTGGACAATCCTGGACGAGGCAGAAAAAAGGATCCAGGCATTCAAGAATAAAAGCTTGAGGAAGCTTTTCCACATCCCCTACTGGGGGTACAAAGCAAATGATTATGTATGGAGCAAGGTCAAAAGTTTTGTGGACCAACAGGAATCTCTTCTCACCACTATTAAGCATCAGAAGAGGCCATGATTTGGCCACATCATACAGCATCTGCAAGGCACTGTTGAAGGCAGATGCAAGCAGAGACTGCAACAAAAATGCTGGTCAAACAACATCAAAGAGTAAACGTACATAACAATTCCTAAATTCCTGAGAGCCACCGCCAACAGATCATCCTGGAGGGGGTTATCTGTTTCTTCTGCTCTTTGGTTCCCCCACTCAATGATTGAAACAGTCAAAAGACTTGTGATGATGATGGTACCAAAATAGTTGTCAATAATGTTGACAAGAAATAAACACATAAAATAGTAATTAGAAATAGATGTACTTCTCAATTCATGCAAAATATTTTCTTTTTTTTTTAGCTAGGAATAATGAGTTTCTATTTTTATTGTGTGAAAGGGAAATTAAGTATGACTTAAAAATAAAATAACACAATTATATTTATTATTTAGATCATGTATCACTTCAATTTTTCAAAATGTTTTTACAATTAGATAATAAATTATGCAATATATACATATATATATGTATATATATATATATATATATATATATATATATATATATATATATATATATATATGTATATAAAGCAGTAAACATGTATGTGTAAATATCTATTGAAATAATTTTATTATATGAGGATAATTATATCAAATAATGATGTTATGATTAAATAATCATATAGAATAAATTATTACATATAATTTTATTATAGATATATTATCCTTTTGTAATTATATATTAGTGTGTATCAAAAGTATTTTCATGTTTTTACGTTGTGTAAAACATGAAAATACTTTTGATACACACTAATATATAATTACAAAAGGATAATATATCTATAATAAAAATTATATGTAATAATTTATTCTACATGATTAGGAATTCACTGGATAATTATTATCATTATTATTAGGGTGTATCCAAAGTATTTTCATTTTTTTACACACCTTTCCTCCAAAGTAATCCAATGGAGGAGGAGGAGGATCATTATTTGTGTATGTTATGTTTCCTGCTCTGTATCCTGTAGAGCCAGGTCCAAACCATGGTCCTTAGGGCCTACAGGAGAATTGTCATTTAATTGAGAGCACTTTTCTTAGTATATGGGATGTTCATAGTAGGGTGATCTTCTGGACAACTTATATGTTGATATTACCTGGGACACTGTTAGTAAAATTGTCCAATCATTATCCCACAAAGCCCAGAGCTTCAATTGCTATTGGTACAGTCTCAATCTTCATTCCCCACATCCTGTTAATCTCAATGTCCAGGTTCTAGTATTTGGACAATTTCTCAATAATTTTCATGGAGGTGTTTCTCTCAGATGGTATTGTTATATCAATAAGTATACACTTCCTGAATTTCTTGTCTTTTATGATAATATCATGTCTGTTGGCTTTTATTTCCTTGTCAGTTTGAATTGGCATGTCCCAGAGGATAGTTACATCATTATTTTGTATAACTGTGTCTGGTTGGTGCTCATATCATCTCTCAGTGGTTTCAATTTAGTTCTTGCATATCTTCCAGTGCACATATGCTGCTACCTTATGTCTGTGGGTATATTCGTTTTATTATTATTATTATTATTATTATTATTATTATTATTATTATTATTTATCTATTATTATTAACATTATTATTATTATTTTTATATATCATTTTTATTATGATTATTATTACTATTGTTATTGCTGTTGTTGTTGTAGTAACAATAATAATAATAATTTTTTTTTTTTTTTTGTCAGTGGAAAGTGTCATGATTCCATTTCTTAAACCTTAGGTCCCTGGGCAGGACCTGGAAAGAAATGAGTAAATGCCAGAAATCAAAGAAAATAATAATAATAATAATAATAATAATAATAATAATAATAATAATAATAAACCCATCAGTGGCTACATAGTGCAGAGTTAAAAGCTGATACCAAAGATTTTATTTTTGTTGCACAGGACCAATGCTTGCTAACAAGAAATTACCAAGCAAGGGTACTGAAAAAATGTGTTAACCTAAAATACAGACTCTATGATGATATCCAGAAAAAAATGACCATCTTGTATCAGACTGTAGAGTATTGGCATCCACTGAATATAAAACTCAGCAAGAAAGAGTGGGCCAGTCTCTACACTGGAAAATATGAACGTTTTGCAGAAAGGAAACTTCAAGAAACTGGTATGAACACCACCCAAACCCAGTTACAGACATAGAAACTAAAAGAATTTTATAGGACTTTACAATACATACAGCGAGAACAATCAAAGCTAATCACCCAGACATTGTGATAAGATTCCACATAAACTTATTGACATGGCAGTCTCTTCAGACTACTGTATCTTTGAAGATCCTAAAAAAACTATCAAAATACAAGGATCATGAAGTAGAAATCTCAAAAATATGGCACATGAGGACATCAATAATTCCAGTTCTAGTTGGAGCCCTTGGATTGGTTGGAAAAGGTTCTGATAGACTCATTGTAGCCCAAGCCTTAAAGAAATACAAACAATTGTTCTCACAAGTACAGTTCACATTTTATGAAGAGCTTTATCTATGTAAAATACGTGATCTTAGGTTTGCTTTTTTTCTTTACAAAAATGATCACTGGAAAATGTCATGATACCATTTCTGACCTTGAGTCTCTGGCTGGATTTTCATTTTTTATTGACCTTTAATCTAAAGCTTATTTTATGGATACATCAAAAGACTACCTATAACTTACCTATTATTATTATGATTATTATTTATTCGGGTGTATCAAATGTATTTTCCAATTTTATAGACCTACTCCAATGCTTATTTTATGCATATATGTAAAGATTAAGAACAATTTCACTATTTCATTGATACAACTAGTATAAAACTATATTAAATAATGTACCAAGCAAGTGGAGAGATAATTTAGAATATCTAAGAGTTAGATTTGATCTTTAGACAACCCTCAAGCTCTGGATCTTAATTGATAGAACAGCTGATATATATAAGCAGAGGTCAAAGTTACCTGAATTCAAGTCTTACCTGAACATAATTGTTATTTACTTCCATTCTACATTGTTTACTTACTATGAAAGTTAAGGTGAAAAAAAAACACTAGCTAAAACTTAATAATGGTTGGTAATACTTCCTTTAAAGAAAAAAATTCAAGATAATATTAAACCAAATTTTGTAAATAACTGTATTATTTCCACTAGATGGCACTGCTAAATAAAAAAAATACTTTTTTTTAGCATAATGTCAAGAAGTACTCTGTTAATAAACATGTCTGAGCTGATATCCTTCAAGCAAATTTTTTTCTAAATTTTATTTCTGTTGTTTGAATATGTATAAATTTTGTCTCCAAATGTATATTTTTGCTTTTTAATTAATAGTTTTCTTCACTAAGTTGTTCATCCCTGCCACATAGACAGAAAAAAAAGAAAAAGAAAGAAATTAAACCATTTATGTATTACACAGAATTTTCTTTCTTTAATTAACATAAACTGGAAAAAAATCATTTTAATGATATCGACAATGAATACTTTCATTATTGTGTTGTAAATTTCAACATACTTTCTTGCTGTATTATTTAGTGCACATATAAACAAGGCCAGCTTATTCTATGTGCCAGGACTCTTCAGGACATGGGTGATCATGGCCTTCCACAGCTTTCTATCCCTTGTAACTCCTAGAAATTTTTTTTTCTATCGGTTCCATTCCTTGTTTTGTCATCCATTTACATAACTTGTTAGGCAGGTTCCTCAGTGTTTCCCTCTGTCTCTCTTGCTTTCAATATGTCCTATAAATATCAATTTCTCCAATTTCTCATTCCTCTTTGTGTATTCCCAAAATGTCCACAACTATTTACCCCTTGAATAGTTGGCCTTAAGCCATGGCACAACATGGTTCCTCAAGACAATGTAGTAGGCATTACCATCCATCTTCTTGTTCAGAAATTGTCAACTGTATACAACTGCTTTCTAAGATCAATGCTTAAAAATGGCTTTGATTGAGTAAAGACTATGGATCTTGCTGAAGACCACCCTTTTTTTTAACCTTGTGCACTGCTGCTACCAAATCACAAAGAACTGTACCAGACATCAGAATCCACATTACTTGAAGATGTTCAACAGCAGCAGCAACTAAAATAGGTAGCATATGTAACTCGAAGAGAAAATAATGACACAATCAAGATGTTGACATTCCACACTACTTCAAATAAAAGGTTAGGAAGGAAACCCCCATCAATATTGGAAGGAGCAATAACAGCTACTGGACATGAGAAACCTGTTTTTCTGAGAAAGTGTTTCAAGAAAAAGATTTTAGAAATTTCAACTGAAAGCAGTACTGGCTGCTTGGTCAATGAATACAAAATGTTTCTTTATAAGGAAACGGCTAATATTACCATTACCATTTCTTCATGTTTGTCATAGAATATAATCTGTGGAGAGTCATGATCACCAACACTCTGAAGGAGAAGGACATGGCAAAAAAAAAAGAACAAAATTGTAATGGAAATAAAGTTCAGTGTTAATTTAAGTTAGAAATTTAATGCAGAATTATATATATATATATAGCATCTCAGCTTCAGTTACTTTCTCACCGATATGGCATGGCTTCCCTCTGTCTTTTCTACAAATATTTTGTTATATTCTGTGCTAATAGGAATATATACTTGGAAAACACTGTAGATAAAATAAGTAAAGGTTTATTGTAAAAACCAGTACGATAAGAATAAAGGTATAGTTATGCACAAAGTCATCACAAGTCAATCCAGTAGTGAGTGCTACTATTGGAAGGTTGGTAAGTCTGAGTCGTACTCAACAGATCCCAGCTAGACAATATTTACCAGCCTCTCCATGAGGTAGGATGTAGCACAAGGCCAAATTTAATGTGGGGTAATCCAAGCCCATAGGCTTAGCCAAAAATTTCCCATAACCCCACATAAAGGGGTTTGGGTCTGTCTACCTCCCTGGACAAGACTCTGCCCTTTGGCATAGCCTCGTCAGGGTTCCTCTCTGCTCGAAGGCAGAGAGTTTGATAATAGCTAAGGTCTGAGTAACAGATCCCAGCTAGGATCCGTAGTCCCTTGACTTACAGATACTTATAGGTAATTACTACCTACAGTGTAGTCACTCATGGGGGTGACAGGTTATTCCATTACATCATATTTTCATGGCAACTGCTCTGACAAGCTTTTTCTTGGTGTCCCAACTACATAAATTTAAGCATGCTACTAGATTGGCATCTAGGTCCCACCCATTTACTGTTGAAATAGCTAAATGCAACTGACACTTCTACTTCAAAGTTTCTTTTCTCACACTTCCTGCCTATGGAACTCCCTTCCATTTCCTTGCTTGCCTGATAACTACAATCTTCAAAAATTCAAATGCAACATCTATCACCATCTTCTGTCTTCTTGCATCCCGTTCATCTCTTGTCTGTTTCTCAATCCTCCCTATATTCAGTTTTTTCTCTCACTTTCACTCCCTGTAACTCCTTGCATACTAGTGGCATTCATGCCTTGCTTGGTTATTTGGTTGATTTTGTTTAGCAGCATATCAATACCTCTATGGGTCATTTAATACTGAAATCTAAATATTTTGAACACAATCTTATGGCTTCAACTAAATATATTTTGAACACAATTGCATGCCTTCAATTACAGGTAAAATTATTGTTGGTTATTTTACTATGAAATGTATTGTTGGTAATTTTATTATAAATAGGTATTATTGGTAATTTTTTTTAAATATAAAAATTTATTGCTGATATTTTTACAATAAAAATGTATTTTTTATACTTTCGCAGTGTTTTGCTTTTGTCTGAAGTTTCACTATTTGCCTATAGCTGGGACCCTAACAGGTGCTACCACCCCGGACAGGGTGTACTTGGAAACAACAGCAATTAAGAGGTGGTTCCACACTACTGAAAACCCCCAGTCTCCTTTACTTCCAGATGTACTTTATTGTCATACTCATATACATATATATATATATATATATATATATATATATATATATATATATATATATATATACACACATGCACATATATATATTTCTAACTCTGGTTTTCTGCAATAAAGTGGGCTCTGAAATGTGGACCTCCATTAGAAATACAATCACATTCTAGGTTTCTCTGTTTGGTTGGGAAATCTCTAAGAAACACTTTCTAAAATTGTGTCCCCTCTTTAAAGAATAATCCAGAAAAAGAGAATTTTGATTTTGATTTTTTTTAGCAAAATGTGAAAATGATTCCAAATTAAAAAAAAAAAAAGAAAGAAAAGAACAGAAATTAAAAGAAATTTGCTATGGTTTCTGCTGAGTGGAGATTTTTAAAGAATGTCTTTTAAAGAAAGATTTTCAGCAACAAAAGTGCCAAATAAAATGCATATCTATTATGTGGGAGGCGAGTATTTTTCACATCTGGGAAAAATGACAAATGCTATATCTTGTGGGTTTGTTTTTTTTTTGTTTTTTTTTTTTTTGGAACACTGGGAGAGCAATCAGATGTCTGTTTGTTTGTTTATTGCTCTTTATAAACTTCTCAATGATCTCTTGTCTCTCGTCAGCACCATCTGTGACCATTTTTTGAAAATGAGTTTTGCCTAACACTCCAGCACCCTACCATATCTTGCCCATTTTCCAGAAAGATACGGAGGCAGTTAAATGGAAAGAAGAGTTTTGGAGAAATGAAACACAATCTAAAAACCCTAAATGATTTGCCGCTTCATATTCTAGCACAAATATCACACTCCATCTTCTATTTTTTTTTTATAATGAAAATATTTATGCATTCTTAGTAAATGGACAGATATGTACTTATCATGTTTTCCATGATGTAATGATTGAAAAATCCACAAGAGAATTTCCCTCTTTAATAACAATATTACTAGACTGCTGTCGAGATCTTTTCAATTTACAGTTGAGCTATCTAGATGCAGCTGCAAATTATATGCTAACAGTTTCTTTTCTCACACTTCTCACTTGTGGAACTCCCATCCATGTTTTCCAGCTAAATTTAATCTTTAAAAATTTAAATGCAATGTCAATTGCTATCTACTATCCTCCTGATTACTCTTTTCTCTTCCCGTTTATTATTAATGTTTTTGTTCTTAATTCTTCCACACCCTGTAACTCCTTGTGACTTAGTGGCTTTACTGCCTTGCATGGGGTGAAACAGATTTAAAAAAATTACATTGTTTACTAAAGCAATTAATCAGCAGGCTTCATAAAATAACCCAATTAATGTTTACATTAGTTATTATCATTTACCGTTTCCGGGAATTTCACATTAACTGTATCTAGTGATCTTCATAGGAAAATGAGTGGCAGTACACCACCACAGAGATTGCATAAAATGTAATGACTCGTAGATTAACAAGGCCAGTATTCTCAAACCCTCAGTCACAATGAATTCTGAACAGTGTCATTTAAGTAATTTTCACTCAGGAAGTTTGGGTAAAACAATGGTATGTTTTTAACAAACTCCTCAATGATGCTTCATGCTACCATCATCTCCTCAGGACAATATTATCAAAAAGTTACTTCCTTGGTGAACCAACCATGGTCAGATTCAAACAAAATTCCTATGGTTTTGAAATGGTAATGCTCTAACTATTTTATAAATATTTTCATGGTAATCATTAATGCAATATTCACTTGCAAAAGAAAAAAATATTCTTAATATCCCAAAAAGTACGTTTTAGCTTTAAATAATCCACCAAAGGATTGATAAGCTGTAAATAATCAAATCAATCCCCACACGTGGCCAAGCTGCTGGGGGACGAATGCTTCTATAAAGAGACCATCTTTTGATAGATTACCAAAAAAGGCAAACGAGCTTCTATCTGTTCACTTTTTGAGTACTTGTGACTATATACTAGCACAACCATCAATGGCTTCCAAGCAGTTTTGCCTACCCAATTGTGGTATGGTGTTCAGGCTTTTACCAATGGTGCTGTATGCTGCCATCATTTCCTCAGAACAATATTATCAAGAAGTCATCTCCTTGACAAATCAACTATAGTCAGATCCAAACCAAAGTCCCATGATTTGGAATGCTAACATTCTAATCATTCAACCATATATATAGTGAACTTCAAAATTCAGTGACGAGGGCCTAGTGGTTCAATTTTTAGAAAGGAACCACCTGACTACTATCTATCTATCTATATATATATACATATAAATATAGATAACTAGACTCGTTTCGAAAAACCCTCGAATTTTTGATTTGCTAATCAAATCAATCTCGAGAGAAAAAAAGATTTTAAAAAAAGAAAGAGCTACAAACATGAACTTTTGCCGACAAAAAAATCGCACAGATGCAGGTCTGAAGCCCAAAGAAAAAACCCCGATACGAGTAACAACTAACTAACAAAAGAGCTCAATACAACCGTAGAGCAGACCTAGATACATTTAGTGAGCCAGACAAACCTACCTTTAGGTTTCACCTAAACGATCGCCAGGAAAAGTTAGCCAAACTTTCCCTGACGATCCATTTAGGTGAAACCTAGGTAGGTTTGTCTGGCTCACTAGGTGTATCTATATATATATATATATATATATATATATATATATATATATATAGTGTATTTCGGCAGCAATACGTCATTTATACAAGTTCCATTAAAAAAATGACAAGGTACTGTGGTTATGTTTTTCATCTAATTTTTCTTGTGTTCGTATAATTTTTTTCTTTTCTGAATATAAATTATATAGAAATTGTCAAATATTAATAACATCAATTATGAATGCGTCCACAATTCGCTGAGCATGTTTGAAAAATAAAACATTCCTATAACACTAGATACATACATAAAAAAAAACATGCATTCAGTTAAAAGTAAAAATAAAATCATCCTTAATAAAGGCTAAAAGTACAGCTAAAATCATTTGAACGTACAGAACATTTGGACAATTTCTTCATAATTTAAGTCCAAACACAACGCATTGAACTGTCATATGTTAGGTTTGGCATCTTCAGATTGGAATGAAAGACAAAACTGTACATAAGGAAAATGCATTGGGATTTTTGACAATAAGAGGGGTAATAAATTAAATTATTTTAAAAGATCCAACAACCATTGTCCAAAATGTGTTTTATATATATATATATATATATATATATATATATATATATATATATATGTGTGTGTGTGAAAAAATATAAAGGAGTTTTTAAAAATAAAGGTTTAGAGTGCTCGACCCTAATTAGGGAGCCAATAATATGTGAAAATATATAGGAAATAGGAAGGAACTGGTGAGGTAAATAATCCAAAGTTCCTTAGTATTTTAGTTATTATTTTTAAAAAATAGTGCTCGATACAAAAGTAGAGCATAAATATAATTATTTATTTAAAAATATGATTCCAACTCGCGACATAAGAGATCTCATGTTTCAAAACAAGAGCCAAAAAATTCAATATAATTATTTGAATTAAATTAAGTTAAAGTAAGCTCTGTTCCATCTTCAAGCGAAATTTTTTTTGGAATAACGTATTTCTGAAATTTACGTGTTTTAATAATTGAAATCAAAATTTCCATGGTAACAGCTAGGGCGAATTGTTTAAATTGGGTAGGCGAGTGTTGGGTGTTAATAATAAGTATCAGTATAGAGTTACTTTCATAGATGTCAAGTCAGGGAAAAGTGGGGGTGTCTAAATTTGAAACGGAAGATGTATTAACCCTAGTCTGGTATGCTTGTCTATGGAGATTTATTTATTTTTTTATTTTATTTTTTTATGATGAAAGGGATTTGTACATATAAAAAACTGCCATAACGTTTGTTTTTTGACGACTTCATAAAGGGTTATATTTTTTGTAGGGTATTTAAACTATTTATTTGGGCTATGGATTATGAAAGTTATTATATTGTATGCTTGTTCTTAGCTAATTATTCAGACCATGAATCTGATGATTGGGCTATGGATTATGAAAGTTATTATATTGTATGCTTGTTTTTAGCGAATTATTCAAACCATAAATCTGATGATGTTGACAATAAACCGTTAACTCATGTCTATTGTTTAATAGATTATTATTGTTTAGAAGTTTAATAATGTGCAATTTCTCATGGAGGCACAAAGGGCATGGATCATCCCAAGTTTTACATGTTCTAGCCCTGTTTATAATTTTCCATTTTACTTTAGGTGTCATATTTGTTTCCTTCAGATGCCAAAAATATTTAGATATATATATATATATATATAAATATATATATATATATATATATATATATATATATATATATATATATATATATGTATAAATTATTTTCATATAGAGTGTATCTGTAAAGGAACAAAATGAATAAAAAAACAAGAGAAGAAAACTATTTTAAGTTGATGCTATTCATTCTTTGAGGGACATTTGCCTTAATTTTAGCTGAGGTGTGTCATCCTCTGAAGGACTTTATTATATATATATATATATATATATATATATATATATATATATATATATATATATATACCTATACATACATACATACATATATATATATATATATATATATATATATATATATATATATATATATATATTTATTTATGTATGTATGGGTACTTTGAATACACACACATATATGTATGTGTGTGTTTTGTATGAGGGAGAAAGCAAAAAATATTTCTTTAATAGTACACTAATAATATTTGGTTGTCAAAATTGTAAGTAATTTTATTTTTTTTTTTTTCCTATACAGACCAAAAACCAAAATGGATCAATTTTTGGAAAGATTTCAACTGTTTACCAAGAAGAAAGTTTTTCTGAGACTGGGAAAGTTCTTGTCTAGACACATCTTGTTCATAAACCTTTTTCTGAAACTTTACAAAGATTATGAGCTTTGGAACGAAACTTAAAGAATCAATAGATGAAAACTTAGACATTTTGATCCATTAGTAACATGCAAAAGGCTTTCACATATTTATTCACCCCGTAACACACACACATATATATATATATATATATATATATATATATATATATATATATATATATATATGTTAAACATGTTTCATTGAATAATATAGTCATATTATGTCTATTTATTTTTATATTAATCCTTTCTAGTTCTCTAACCAATTTCTTAATGTCTAATTCTCTAACCAATTTCCTAATGTTAAGATGAAATTCATCAAGGAAGGTGATGTAGTTCTTTCTTACTCAAGTACTTTCAATCTTCTCCAAGATCATCTTCAGGGATGAATTACAAAAGACAAACTTGTTGTAACTGTGATTCCATCGCTACAATGGATAAATTTTAAATTTTAAAATAATTATAAGATAGCATATTTACACATGTTTTTTTCTTTTTTAAATGACCATTACAATGATCACAGTTACAATAAATTTGTCTTTGTTATTTACCCTGGAGGAGACCAAAAGTACTTGGGTAGGTAAAAAACTACAGTACCTTCCTTGGTGAATTTTATCTGAACATCAAGAAACTGGTTTGGGAGCAAGAAAGGATTATTATGAAAATAAATAGACATATGTCGACATTATTCAATGAAACATGTTTGAATGAAGATATGATGCCTACACATATATATATATATGTGTGTGTGTGTGTGTGTCTGTGTGGCAACATTATTGATATCATTCTGTTATTGCATTATACTTACAAAATAGTAAAGACTTTATGTTGCTTTGCATTTTCTTGTTTATATTCAGTAATTTGTGAATATTAAACAAAACAAATAACATTCTATACATCAGCGAAGAATTAAGATTATTGTGTCACCAAAAGTGTTTACTAGACAGACTGGCAATTCTCCCATTTCTAAGTACTAGACAGTTTAGCTAATATAGAAATTGTTACACAGACACACATTCTCATATATATATATATATATATATATATATATATATATATATTCTTCTTTCTCTAGCTATGGCTAAATAGCAGAACAGACTAGGTTCTATAGCCTTGGATGGCAACTGGTCTATAGATAGATATCTATATGTAGAAATATATATATATATATATATATATATATATATATATATATAGATAGATAGATAGATAGATAGATAGATAGATAGACATATTTATATAAATAAAAATATATTTACATATATATAGATAAAAATGTGTGACATCATGAGCTGCGGTGCGATTTTCACTTCCAGTGTCTTATATGCACGTGTTTATCGTTGCTTGGAAATCATCCATGTAAACAGAAACAGACTATCATCACATTGTTGTCCGTGTATTGCTTAATATATTATACAGTAATTGTCATCTTTGATAATGGCTTATGTAAGCCGAAAGCTTAGATTGGATTAAAAAATATGTATCAATATTGTGATTTTCTTTGTTTAATGATAATGTTATTAAACTTATCAGACGTTATGAAAAGAATTTACATAAAATAAATAGACAACACTTGTCTATATTATTTAATGAAACATGTATGAATGATAAAATGCTGCCTAAACACACAATATATATATATATATATATATATATATATATATATATATATATATATATATATATATATATATAGTTTCTTGAACGGGAGTAATGGATATCACCTTCGATTGAGAAATTAGAGAGCCGAGTTCGAATTCCAGTCGAATCCATTACATTCACTTATGTGCTAATACCCTTGGGAAAGGTATGAATGACAGACTGGGTTCTATAGCCTTGGATGGCAACTGGTCTAAGAGAAGGACAACTTTGAATGCAAAACCTGTGGAGGGTCGTTTGGGGACCTTGTGGCACGTAGTGCACCAGGTCTCTGTATTCGTCCCTTCAAAAAGTGTGGATGGTCTTGCACGAAACCTTCACCACTATAATCAATTCTCATGTGCTGTTGTTGGGCTGTCAGTTTCCTGGGAACTGATCTGCTTGACCCTTGTACGTTGGATTTGACGGAAGAGTCAAGCGTGCGATATATATATATATATATATATATACCCATACAAATACACCCGCATATATATATGGAGAAAGAAAGAAAAATAGAGAGGGGAGACATTGTGTGAAGATTAGTTGAGGGCATAAAAATGACAGTCACCATGCAGTGTTGTTTCTTATTTCCACACTGTCAGTATCTCTACAAGATAGATAATGATTGACTCTGATCTTGAAGATCTTAAGATGTTAGTGTTCAAAGAAGCATCCACCCAGGATTCTGTTCTGAGAAGTATCAATTCTTGGGGAATAAGCTCTCTGGGTGGGACTTCCTTCTCACAAATGAAATATAAAGGGAATGAGGACAGTTAAGCACTGTGGCAGGTTTTAGCTGTGAAGGTCTGAACTGGCAGAACTAAGGATGGGGATTTGTATGAACATTTGACATGGAAATAACAACAGTAAGCTTATGGCAATGAATCTGTAGGAAAGGGGTTGTCAATTAGAAAGTCATCAATCGGAAGGCCACATTTTGAACTATGTTTAGGCTGGAAAAAGAGGATTAGGCAGTTCCATCACAGAATTAACTCCACTTTTGATCTGATCTGATTCTTGTAAAGATAAAGCATTACAGAAGGAGTTAGATACTTCCTGGAGTGATACATGGGCAATTTATGGGCATGTGGATGAGTAATTAGAACATTCACATTCTGACCATAAGACACGGGTTCGAATCTCATCATGGACGATCTGTCAGGAAGAAGACTTCCTGATGTTATCAGAATGGACCGAGGTTGATCCTAGCATGTGGCACCTTTGGAAATTGCCTGAAAACCACACCACAGGTTGACCCAAGCTTTGTGAGTGAAAATGGGTAGACAGAACTCTTCAGGGCCATCAATAGCGGTGCTAGCACAAAGCCACAAATTATCGTGGCCAAGAGCTTGAGCATGCTGGCCTTGTTCAAATGCTAGATAATACGCTCTCTCCCAGAAAGTGTAACTAAAGTCTAATCAGCGTAGTTGCAATATAAACCACAGTTGGGCTTTGTGGGTGTTGAGCAAACACAAATGTGCCTGAATGAGCGTCTGCAATAGGGATTGGCTAGCCTCCCTAGTAGACAGGTATCCTTGAATACGAGTGGCTAGCTATTATTATTAATATTAACTGATCATTTTTCTGGCATCTTGAGTCCCAATAGATTACTCAAAGCAAGCAGACTCATTGAGAGTGCAGCCATTTATCATGACTGAGGAAAATTTACTAGTGACAAGAAAATGCTATTAGTTTGGTTTTTCGAAAGTTACAAGCCAGTTTTCCCTCCTGTTGAGCTGGTAGAATTTGATCAGAGAAAGATCAGCTGCCAGGTTCTGATATCTAGATTTTTGGAGGGGCACCCATAAACTGCGATATCCTCTGCATAGATATTTACTAATATAGAAAACTAGATTTGTTATAAAATGAAAAAGCAGAAAAAGTAAGAAATTTACATGGATACAATTTAAAAGAAAAATTCTGGGCAGTACTTTTGTACACATTTTGAAATTGTGGGTAGGGGGTTCGAATTGGGAAAAGATGCAGAGAAAAAAGGTTAGAATTTTTTTTTTTTCAATTTTAACAGAGTCTGACGCCAAACTCACATCATCTTGGTTGCATTGACCTCTTTGATTCTTGAATTGAATCCAAAGCTAACAACAACTGGCGCCATCAGAGTCTTTCGGTAAAGCATTTTTTTTAAGTTCCTGGTTGAACAATGTCAAAAATTTTTTTTGTTTAGGTTTTCTTCTGTCTTTGATTGCCAGCATGTTGTTTTTAAGATTTCTCTTTTGGCGGTGCCATTTAAAATAATCTTTTACCATTTTTTTTCCTATTTTTAGTCATTTTATTCAATAATCATTAAAAATGTTTTTACAACTTTTGGCTGACCCAGTTGTTTTTTCTTATTAATATTCATACATATATATAAATATATGTGTGTGTTTGTGTTCAGGCATATATATGTGTTTTTGTATGTATATATATACATATATATATATATGTGTGTGTGTGTGTGTGTGTGTGTTTCCATGTCTATGTATATATATATATATATATATATATATATATATATATATATATATACACACACAGACACATATATATATAAATGTGCATGTGAAAGTGTGTGTTTATGTATAAATATATGTGTCTGTGTATTTTATAAATACATATATATCTGTGTTTTCATGTACAAGTATATATATATATATATATATATATATATATATATATATATATATATATATATATATATATATATATATATATATATATATATATATATATATATATATATATATATATATATATATATATAAGATTTAAGAAAACAGCAGATATCTTTATATATAGTGTTCAGTATTAAAAATATTAAAATAATATTAAAAATAGAGCATTAATAATAGTGTATGAAAAGATTACTGAACTTTTAAATATCAATTATATCCCAACTTTCTTGGTAAAATTTCCAATCTTCAGGGGTTGTGATTTTAAATGGTATTTCCACTTTTTTTTCAATTTGTTCCATGTCTTTTTCACTCTGTGTTTTTACTGTTTTGTACATGTGTGTATTCATAAATTTAACATTCTTTTACATGCACACATTCATGGAATTTTGCTTTTGTTTACATCTTTCATTTTTTTCAGCTGTGGATTTTTCTTCCACTTTTTAATTTTTTTCTTCAAAATTAAATTTTTCTTTGAAATTAAAATTAAACACACAAACATTAAAAAAATGACAATTTTATAATGCAGAATACAAGTTTTTCTTTAATAAAAACCTCGGATGATTCAACTTGTAGACACCTAAGGGCAAATTGGTACCTGAGTAAATGAGCCAGGTAGGTTTGCCTAACATGTACATATATATATATATATATATATAACTTTCCCTGACGATCCATTTAGGTGAAACCTAGGTAGGTTTGTCTGGCTCACTAGGTGTAACTAGGTCTGCTCTACGGTTGTATTGAGCTCTTTTGTTAGTTAGTTGTTACTCGTATCGGGGTTTTTTCTTTGGGCTTCAGACCTGCATCTGTGCGATTTTTTTGTCGACAGAAGTTCATGTTTGTAGCTCTTTCTTTTTTTTAAACCTTTTTTTCCCTCGAGATTGATTTGATTAGCAAATGAAAAATTCGAGGGTTTTTCAAAACGAGTCTAGTTATCTATATGTATATGTATATATATATATATATATATATATATATATATTAGAATAAATCCGAATGAGCCAGTGGATACTCATATTTGAGTAAGCACTGCATATATATGCATTGATAGATAAATACTTGTAATGAACTTGTAAATGTTTGTATATATTTTACATACATATATATATATATATATATATATATATTTTTTATTTTTTATTTTTTTTTAAACATTAAAAAATATTAAAAAATTAAAATCTTCAGACACACTGGGTTGTAGATTAATATTCTTTCATTATTATTATTTCATTTAGATTCCTTGACTAGTTTCAGCCAAAATAGCCATCATCAGGAGAAGAAATATTTCTGCTTGCTGGTAGCAGTGAACTACAGAAATATATATATATATATATATATATATATATATATATATATATATATATATATATATATATATATATATATATATATTTAGGCAAACAAGTATTCATCCACATGTGCTTTATTAATTTCAAACAAATCAGCCTCTCCATTTTTATTATATTTTTCCAGTTTTCAAGTAATATGCTGCACATTGGAATCCATCTTTCATTCAGTGTTTATTGACTTTTGGGCATTCTCAGTATCATAGACAAGATTTTGTTGGCTACATCCTAGGATTTGAATTCTAGCCTTCTAAAAAAAGTCCAGGATGCTTATTATTTCATATTTTCAGACTATTATCTTAATTGTTGTTTTAACACATTTCAGCCAATATATTCTCCAGCCTTCCTCATGTGTATGATTTTGTTTTCTATTAGCAAATTAGTATTTCTTTCTTTGTATTAACTGGCACTAAAATAATTTTCTTTTCCTTTTTATTATAGGTGAGTACACTTTCTACTCGAAACTTGACTTTGGTAAGCTATCTTTTAACTTTTAATATCTATCGTCTGTTGATGTGGCGAACACCCGTCTCGTAACTCACCTGTACAGGTAGATATAGTTTTCTTTTTTTCCTAGATTCACCAATGACTTTCTTTTAAATATTTTTTTTAAATAACAAAATGGTTCATCATTCCTTTCATGCAGGTTTAGTTTTGTTAATTAGTTTCATCACTTATTGTCATTTTTATTATTTATCATTTCATTATCACCATTAGTCTTATGATCACTTTTATTAATTAGTTTCATTATTACTAGTGGCTGTTAAACAGTTCTTAACATAACCATGAAGAATAACCAAGAACCATAAAATGTTCATCCTATGTACATAGTGGCATAGTGCGTGCCACCCAGAGCAGCCCTTGAGTTTGCCAACCCTCTCCCTACCACCACAAAAATATTGTACAGTGGCTCCCACACACACACACACACACACATACATACATATATATATATATATATATATATATATATATATAATTATTTATTTAAAATATGATTCCAAATCGCGACATAAGAAGTCCCATGTTTCAAAACAAGAGCCGAAAACTTCAATATAATTATTTAAATTATTTAAATTAAATTGAGTTAAAATAAGCTCTGTTCCATCTTCAAGCGAAATAATTTTTTAACTCAATTTAATTTAAATAATTTAAATAATTTAAATAATTTAAATAATTATATTGAAGTTTTCGGCTCTTGTTTTGAAACATGGGACTTCTTATGTCGTGATTTGGAATCATATTTTTAAATAAATAATTATATTTATGCTCTACTTTGTATCGAGCACTATTTTTTAAAAATAATAACTAAAATACTAAGGGACTTTGGATTATTTACCTAACCAGTTCCTTCCTATTTTCTATATATTTTCACATATATATATATATATATATATATATATATATATATATATATGTATTTCTTCTTATATATATATATATATATTTCTTCTGTGTAACATGATATCTAAGAAAGAAAGGGTGTATTGGTTTCAGTTTCAAAAGTGAAGTCTATTGTAACAACGTTGAACCTACAATAGACTTCACTTTTGAAACTGAAACCAACTACACTCTTCCTTTCCTAGATATCATGTTACACAGAAACAATAATGAAGTCAATTTTGATGTTTGCAGAAAGGCTACAAACAAAAATGACCTGATCAGTTTCTACTCAAACCACTTTTATAAAATTAAATCTGGAATTATTGTACATTTTTATCTTATTTATATATATATATATATATATATATATATATATATATATGAAGAAAAATATATACAGAAAAAACAAACAAAAATCCTTATATACAATTATGCTGTTTTAATGTTAATATGTCAACGTCAGACGTTTCAGTCTAATAAACCATCTTCAGGACATATTCATAAATATAACATTATCAATGCAACATGACAAAGATGATGTACATAAGAACAAGACTTATCCAAACAAATAACTGAATACGTTGACATATTAACATTAAAACAGCATAATTGTATATAAGGATTTTTGTTTTTTCCTTATATATTTTTCTTCATACTGTCGGATCTATATCCATATATTTGCTTACATATATATATATATATATATATATATATATATATATATATATAACTATTTAAGAGGCTCAAAAGATGAAAAGTAGAACAATACATACCTTCAAATGAATATCTGTCAAGGAAAATAACTGAAATTTTATGATAACAACCAAGATGTGTCTCCCACACACAGCAGTGCTATGGTATTAAATGGATGTATATTCACAAGTCTCACATTTTCAACAATATATAATATAAAAAACAATCCTGAATACATCATTGGATAATGTTTATTGTTCAGCCAATATAACAGTTGCTTAAATGCATATGTTATAGTCCTTCATCTGTAAGTAGTATCCTGACATTAAAACCATTTTTATTTCAATACAGCCTATAGAAGCTTATATAAAAGAGCCAAAAGTACCACTTCCCTAAAAGTGTGGTCTCTGGGTGGACCACCCCTCAACCCCCTCTAGCTACACGACTGAATTCACATAATCACACAAAAAATATGTATCATTTCTAAAGATTCTTTGACTGTTTTAAAAACAGTTCTTATGTTTGATCTGTGAATGATAAATTGTAGGAAATGAGTCACCCCAAGAACATTTTTAGCCCCCCACTCATATTTCTTTTATAATCATTAGTCTTTTTTATCTCATATTAGAAAAAAGAAAGACATAAGTAATCATTGTGTAATATAAACAAAAATTAGTGAAATATTCAATGATAAAAAATAAAAAATTGGCAAAAATTAGTGAAATATTTGATAATAAAAAAAAAATCAAATAGAAATAAGTATTATTTGGGTATTATGAACAAAAATTAATTAGTTTTAGGAATTATTTAGGAGAAAACTTAATAATAAAAAATAAGGAATATTTCTGTAATATAAACAAAAATTAATTAGAAGGGAAAATTTTCATTATATAATATTAATGCAAAAAAGCATTATATGGTTAATATAATTAAAAATGAATTATTTATATGAATTAATTATAAAGACAATATTTCAGGATAAAAGAACACAAAAAGAAATAATATATAAAATAGGTAAAAATGAATTAGTTATGTGAATTAATTAGCAATAAAAATTTAATAATACAAGAAAAAAGAGAAAAATAAATAATATTTATTTAATATGAATAAAAATTAATTAGACTTTGAAACATTTAATTATATAAGGAAAAATTAATTACAGGGAAAAATGTAATAATTCATTATTTGAATAAATTAATTACAAGCAAAATACTTAGCAACAGAAGAAAACGAAAACAAATAATATTTGTGTAATATAAACAAAAATTAATTAAAAGTAAATATTTGATAATCAAAGAAAAATAAGTAATAATTATTTAACAGGAACAAAAATTAATTAGTTTTAGAAATTAATTCTAACAAAAAAATAATAATAAAATGAACCAAAAAGAAGTTATATTTGTGTAATATAAGCAAAAATTAATTACTTTTATATATTAAATAGACAAGGAAAATTTAATTAGGGAAGAAACAAATATAATAAATTCTTAAAAATGAATAAAATTTAATTAAAGGTGAAAAATTTAATTGTATAATCAAAAATTATTTAAAAGTGAAAAACATTTAATAAAAGAAATGAAGAAAGACTAATAATAATAAAAAAAATTAGTTATTGGAGAAAATTTAATAATTTAAAAGAAAAAATATAAAATTTATGTATGTAATTTAAATAAAATTAAGGTTTTTAAATTATTTACAGGAGATATATTTGCTCATAAATAAAAAAAATAATCATTTAATGTTTTTTTTTTTTTGATTGCTGGATTGAAGTTTTCAGCATATGGGATGATGTTCAGGCCACTATTTTCCCAGTTATCATTGGGGCATTGGGGGTCTTTGTCATTGAATAGGTTTCCTGTATTGAGAAAATCATAGTAAAACTTAGTATTTGATTGCTTCAGCACCTGTGCCACTTTACACTGCAAATATTTTGTGAAAGTACTATCTATCTGAGGTCGTATGATTTGATGAAGAACACCTATAACGCAAGATCTCTGGTTGAAAATTAAAAACTGTGCAAAAGAAGAAAGTATAATAATAATAATAATAATAATAATAATAATAATAATAATAAATATATTGCTTGGGGTACAAAATTTTATTATAGCAATTAAAAAAAAATTTTCGTGTCAGAATCCATTTTGCACATTTATAAATCTACCATTCTTCTGTGCATTGAATATGTCTGCCATATATGGTCTAGTGCTCTTATGAATATAAGCATGTCGGATCTATATCCATTTACATTTGCTTACATACTTTGTTTTGTTGAATTAATATGGGCTAGAGTAAATATCCTGTTCAGTAACACAGATTTGCTTGTCTTTTGCCTGACCATAACCAGCTGGTCATGTTTCCTGAGGCTGACACACTGTGCATCTCTGTTCATGAGGTTTGTTTGGAAAGTAACTATTTTGAATATGTTCATTCATCTTCTTGTGAAATACAAGATTATGTTAATTAGTTCTGCTCACATTGGTAAAAAACAATTTCAATAACTTTCCAAGAATGATCTACATTTGCCTAACATATCAGGCAAAAGACATAATAAGCGATTGTATCAAACTGTAAATAATAATCATAATAATAACAAAACAAAGCCTGCTATTATTGTGGTTGATAAAGTGAAAAGAAATTGCTATCATGGTCATATTTCATGACTAAGAAATCAAAATCTTGTTACGAAAGTGGCTGAGAAAATCAGCAGATATACAGATCTCCACACTGACATTGCACGTTTGTGAGCCATGGGTACTACCATAGTCCCTATCATCATTTGATGTGTTAGGTTCCATTCACAAAACTTTGAAGAGTAACTAGGAAATGTTCAAACCCCACAGAAATCAGCATTACTAGGAACTACCAACATCCTGTGAAAGTTGATCTCTGTTTGAGGTCAAATCAACTTGATGGAGTTCACCAATAATATAAGGTCTCCATAAGGTGTGACGTGAATAATAATGATGGATTTCTTATTTAATTGACAATGTTAATTGGTACATACATTGTCTTACTGAAATGAGATGGGCTACAGTAAATATCCTGTTCAGTAACACAGATTTGCTTGTCAGTTGCCTGACCATAACCAGTTAGACATGACCCCATCTCTGTTCATGAGTAGGAGTAGGTGGAGAGCATTATGACTGAAAAAAACTATCTGTTTTTTCAGTCTGAAAGATGAGGCAGCCAAGCCAACTTGGGAGTCACATCTAGAACCTTACCAATAACCTCAATCACAGAATGTCTCAGCTGACTGGATTACCCAACCTGAAGATAATTCTCAGTGATCCTGCTTGCAAGATTATGTGCTGCTTTTATTAAAACTTGACAGCATATTTTGTACATTTGGCTGTGATGCATGTGCTTCATATACCTTTATCAGACCAAGTGTCATGATGGGTATATTGGGCTGTGTCTATTTGTACCCTAGAGTCACTTTATTGGTGTGCTACTCTCTCACCTACTACTACTACTACTACTACTGATAATAATAATTGTAATAATAATAATCACATATTATGAAGAGATTTATCTATGTAAAATGTGTGTATTCTTAGTTTTTTTTACAAAAAATGATCAGTGGAAAATGTCATGAAGCCATTTCTGACCTTAGGTCTTTGGTTGGGACACAGAAAGAAATATGTATACAACAGAAACCCAAGGAAATAATAATAATAATAATAATAATAATAATAAATATATATCTGTACATTTATATATGTATATCAAAAGGTATACAAATTAGATGTAATATTTCAGAAACACACTAGTCGGGAAAAGTTACTCTTAACTTTTAGCACCCTATATTAATAACATTACTTCACTTTCCACTGTATTCTTTATCACTTGCATTAACCTTATTGTTAATTTCACTCAAAGGTATTTTCTGTTGCCATAGCAGGGTATGACAATACAACTATGAAATTCAAACAAATTCAAATTCACTGGTAGGCTAAACTTTTTGCACAGCAAATGAAATCACATTATAGAGTGATAAAGGTTAAAAAATACATAAAACTCTTACAATAGAAAATATCACCATAAAACCTTCCATTAAAAATAATTTTGAAAAATTATAACTTTAGTCATATATCAAAATTATTTCATTTGCATTGATACAAATTTAATAGAATTTAAAATTGTTTTTTAAATGACATTCTTTTTATTTGTCCATATTTATTCAAAACAAAATGCTGCCAACAAAAAACAAAAACAAAAATCTTCCTGCAGAGTTGACAGATTCTTAGTTTCTTTATTGTCTAAGTGAATTAAAACTTTGTTGAGATGTTATTTTGTTATTTATGTGATTCATAACTAAATTATTTGAATGTAGACACATTAAAATCATTCAGCTTTTAGTTGAAGCAGGGGCTCAGGAAGAGAAGTGGTTTATCTGAAAAGAAATCAGTTCATTAAAAATATTAAAATACTGAAGTTCATTGAAAATACTGTACATTCCAGTAAGATTGTTGAAATGATAAGACTCACTGGAATGTCATTGGTTCAGTTCAGAGGTCAAAAGACAATCCCATGCAAAAGGCACCAGATGAGATGAGCACATACCTCTGTGGAGAAAAATTCAACATTCCAGTATACAATAGATAACTGAAGAAAGTTGGAGAGTAGGCAGTCAAAATATTATCATAAAATACACAAATATATATTATTTTTATTTTTTCATGAATTTTATGCTTTTGAAACTTATGTAATGCTTGATATCTTAAAACCTTTCAGAAGAGCTAGCACATATGTAAACATTTGATACACATTAATAAATAATAATAATAATAATAATATAGTTACAAATAGATATAGATAGTCTTTAGAATTGTCGAGTGAGTACAATTTTTGCTGTCTCATTAGTATAGCTCTTTACTTGACTAACAATTGTAAAAATGAAAATAAATATTAAATAATAATAATAATGATAAAAACAATAATGATATATACTGAATTGACTTCCTTTTCCTTTCCCATTTCAAACACATTAAAAAATCAATGAATATCGTTGTTTGCTTAGTTTTACTTTCACTTTCACTTTCTGTTTCATAAAGTAAGTTGCTTACTTTGCCAGTTGGAATTAAATCAAGGATTTAATCAAGAAGAAATCAGGATAAAAACAGGGAAATAAGAAAAGTTGGAATGAGTAGAAAGGGAGGAGAGGGAAGTGGGTATGCAAGAGGTGGGGTAAAATTTTGAAATAAATACTAAACTCTGTCAAATATATGAAGAGATAGGTCCAATAAGAAGCAGAAAATTAAGAGGAACAAGATGCAAAAGGAATCAGAAAGTAACAGCAGAGTGGGAAAAACAAGTCAAATACTAAATAGAAAGAAGGAATAACTAGGATAAAATGATTAATAAAGATAAGAGGTAACATTTTTTTGAATCGTGTAAAGAAGAAAAATATGAAAACTATGGAAAAAATTTTGTAAAATCTATGTGCACAAATGCTAAGAATAAATTTCATCTGATATGAAAAAAAGATAACAGTTTAAACTGATAAAAAGGAATAACTTATATCCATGAGTGTTAATGGGCAACAAGGAGTAAAATTCTAAGGAGACATTCAGAGAGCCTTTTTTCAAAACTGCTATTTTTGGGAATATATCATATTAGGATGATTCACTAAACACTACAAGCTTAACTTCTTCAAGCCAAGGGTCAATCATTATCTATCCTCCTTTTAATCATAATCTTCACTTCCTAATACCTACTATTTCATTCATATAGCACCTCATTCATTAACATTTTAACAGTAAATCTCCAAGTTAAGTGATTCTTGAACCTTGTATCAGGTGAACTATAGTATACAAGCTTCTTTGAACACTACAATCTTAATCTTAGGAGCAAGAGTCAATCATTATCCTCATAATCTTCACTTTTTAACAGCTCTTTTTTTCAATCATATCACACACCTCATTCATCATAACCATTGTAACAGTTTTTTTATTCAACTTCAACAGAGATCATAGATACCTGACCCCACACCACAGTTAATTGTAAACTTCACAATCTTTTCCCTAGCTTTATAGTCTATGTTTTGCCAGGGCTACATACCAGCTTTGAATTCAGAATTAATATTCTCCTAGACTGGTTATCAACCATGGCTAGAGAAGAATAGATTCATACTTTATTTTAATAATAATTCTCTTTCTTGAGTTGCTCTCAAGCCTTGTATTGGTGAACATTAACACAAAAAAATCAATATGCTGGCATAACTGTTGACACCAGAATTGTAGGAATGTTTTTGTATCTCTTTTCACTTTTGCTTTCAGTTATATAAATAATTGTTATCACTCTTTCCATTGTTCACAAGAGTCCTCCTTCTTAACATTTTGCTAAAACTAGTGTGGAATGTCAACATCTTGATTATGTCATTAATTTTCTTTGAGTTCCATGTTCTATCCATAAGTTAGAAGAATATTTGGGTAGTGAAAAAGTTGTGAAATATGAAGCTGATAATTGTACCAGTCATTATTGGGGAAATAGACACCCCCCCAAAGGATAATGCAGAGGTTATAAGAATATCCAAGCATTACGAAAGAAGTGAAAAAGTTGTGGAAAATGGAAATGACTGTGGTACCCATCATTATTGGCACATTTGGAAGACTCCCAAAGGATCTTGCAAAGAGGTTGGAAGAATATCTAGACATTACCAGAGAAAAGGAAAAGTTGTGGAAAATGAAAATGACAAAGGTACCCATCATTATTTGTGAACCTGGAAGATTCCCAAAAGATCTTGCAAAGAGATTGGTAGAATATCTTGACTATGGAGAGAGGTGAAACCTTTTTACTTGTAATAGTTTTGCCAATCATTACTGGTATACCTGGCACAGCTGAAGAGATGTTTGAAGAATATCTGGACCTCCCCAGAGAAATGAACAGTTGCAGAACATGAAAGCAACAATTATACCCATTGAAAAGAAATTCAAAGAATTAGAACTCTAAGGAAAGATCATGACTATTCAGATGGCAGCATTAATAAAATCAGGTAAAATATTACAGGGTGTGTGGAAATCTTAAAGAGACATGCAGTCTCTTGATTTCAGAAATTAAGTGGCTGCTTGTCTCTTTAAGATTTCTGTTGAAAGTTACCAGATATGTTTAAGTATAAAATCTATTCTAAGGGTTTCTTCACTTGCACTTCTCGCCTGTGAAACTCTCTTCCAGTTCCTTATTTTCCTGTTTACTTAGTCAGTTATGTGCCATGCATGATACATGTTTAGTTGATCATGTATCTTTCAATTCATGACTGACAAAGCAGATTTTTTTCCCGCAGCAGGTCACCATTTCTTTTCTGCAGTAGACCTGTTCTCTTCTGCTATTTTCCTTGGTGGGGAGGAGAAGAAGAGGATTTATACCTTTCCCAAAGGTATTAGAATGTAAGTGAATGTAATGGATTTGAGTGGAATTTGAACTTGCCTCTCCGATTCCTCAATCCAAGCCTTTATCCATTATTTCACTACACCTTCTGTTTACTACAATCTTCAAAAATCTAATTTCAACATCAATTATTACTGTCTCCTCGAATCTTTTTTCTTTTTATTGTCCTTTCTCCTCAGCAATTTTTTCTCTGTTTTCTTCATTTCACATTTTAGTGGCTTTATCACCTTGCTTATGATGAACAGATTAAAAAAATAAATGATTGCTACCTGCACCTTCCCATGTCTTTGGAAAGGTGCAGGTAGCAGCATTGCATGGAAAATTATGTATAATAAAGAAAGTGTTGTGTCTCAAAGCTGAGGGTAGGAGCTATGACTGTCATCATCTGGCCTAAACATCTAAGTATAGGAGAGGATATCAAATCAATTAATAATAATAATAAAACAGCCATGAATGGGTCCTGATAGACATTGCTGTATGTTATAAAGGGCAAACAGGTGAAAATGCAAAGATATCAAAAGCTAAGAGTACAAGTTAGACAAATATATAGGAGATATTATAAAATCAAATAATAATAATAATAATAATAATAATAATTTTTCACATACTGAAAAATTGGGTTACCCCAAAATACAGATTTTGTGATAAATATCCAGAAACATTTGACCATCTTGTATCATCCCTGTTGTAGTTGGAGCCCTCGGATTAGTTGGAAAAGATTCCAGTAGATTACTTGAAGGGATTCCTAGAAGCCTATGCCTTAAAGAAATACAAAAAATTGTTCTCACAAGTACAGCCCACACCTTATGAGGGGCTTTATCTATGTAAAATATATTTTTTTTTTGTCAGTGGAAAATGTCATGATGCCATTTCTAACCTTAGGTCTATGGGCGGGACCCGGAAAGAAATGTGTACACACCAGAAATCAAAGGAAATATAATAATAATAACAATAATAATAATAAATACAATTTAGTAGGGGTAGTAGAGAAATAGTAAAATAATAAAAACAAGAACAACATCAATAATATCAGCAAAAACAATAACATTGACAGCTTTTATAATAATAATAATGTTGGAGTATAGATTAAGATTGAACAAAATACAAAAAAATGAGAAAAAATAACAGCAGCATTCACAAATATAAACATTGTCAAAGATAAAAAAAAATAAACTAAAGAATGAATCACTTCACAAAATTTCCATATTCTTGTCATTTCTTATTTTATCTCAAAGAAATAATTTACATACTTTCAAAAGTTTTCCAAAAACTCAATGATTTTAATAATTTTTTCTAGAATAGTTCTATTCCAGACCATATAATTGCTGAACTAGTTTGCCGCCACAGTGTATGACTTTTAGCAAAATTCCCAAGAGCACAGCATTCATGCATTGGTTCCTGCATGCTCTGCTAGACACTTTTTTCTTTGGCATGGTTGTTTTCTTTTGAAATTCAGTTTCTTGCTCAGTAATTGCATAACTTCAGAGTAAATTGAATATATATCTATACAAACACACACACACACACACATACATATATATATATATATATATATATATATATATATATATATATATATATTTGCAGTGTGTCACTTGATTATATGACAGAAAAAAAAATCAATTTAAAAAAAATAACTTATTTGTAAATGAATTTTATCACCTACTTTCAGAAAAATATTTCTGTCATACATGTCAATATTTTATGATATTTTTTAAAGAATTTTATTCCTTTCTTTTTCTGTCTCGCTCAGAAAACAAAGTTGTCTTGATGTATTGCATTCAGTGGAATAGTCCATTATTAAGAAAAAGGGTTACTTTCTAAATATTCTCTGTAATCAATACAAAAAGTCCCCTAAACTGATGAAAGTCAGCCTGCTGTTAGGGGAATGGCAATGATGTAAATCATCAGACAAAATTCTTTGTTTTGAATTCTTCAAAGAAATTATATGGCAACCATAAAGTCTTATTTAAATAATATTCTAATTAAGTTTTAATGAATCTTCTGCCAATTTTAGAGTCTTAGCAAAATTACACATCCAAATTTAGAAAAAATTCTCTCTTCTAATTTCAAAACAGAATACAAAGTTCCCCATATATTTTAATGAAAAAGAAAAATGTCTTTCTGTCTTCATAATTTATGAGATGAGGCATTATCATTATTACTAATTAGTTAGTTATATTTCTTTGATCTTTGCTTCATGTTTATTCCAAATTGTAATAATATAATAGTCTTAAGTTACTCAAACTTCTTTGATCAAGTATTTGCATTACTAACAATTTCTGATTAAATTATTTTCACTGGGGTACAAAATTTTATTAGAACAATAAAAGCAGACATTAAAAAGCATTTTATAACAAAAAGGAAAAAATTCATAAAAAAGCAGTGTTAACAAAAAATACATATTACCATAAAATGGTAATACTGTAAAATAATAAGGATTAAAAACAGCTAAACTAGCTTGCCATTCCTCCCTTTTCAGAGTAAAAATCAAGAATAAATAATGTAAACAGTGACTAAAAAATGATACAACCTCAGACTAATGTTATATGCAAAAAAATAACATTAAAGGCTAATTACCTTTAAACACGCCTTTTGCTTACAAAGGAATGGCTGGTAGGTCTTAATGTAGACTAATTTTAAAACTTTCAAGTGGTAATTGGTATTAGCCATACTCAGCACTGTGAACTTATCTGGGCTTTAAGACTAGGCACACTGCTGGTTATAATCAAATGTTCAGCTATTGCTGAACCTGATCTATTAATGCATAAATTTCAGTTTAATTTTAAATATATTAAGATGTTGAGAAAGTAATTATGTATTTCACTGCTATGAGATATTAACTAACCAATGCAGAACCAAGGGTAACAGACTGAGTCGAGAATTGGTTTTGCATCTCTTCTATCTGACAGTCTGTCATTTATAGTACATTTCAGATTTTAACCTCATGGAGGATTATAACATAAAAAAGTAACATATTCACCACTGCTTAGGGTATGAATTCCAAAAGCATTTTAAAACATTTGTATCATGTATAACAGATACAGTCAAAGGCTCATACATATTAGATGTGGTTTAAAAATGGTGGGTTTGATATATCAAACAAACTGTGCTCTAGAAGACAGAATACTCAGAATTTTTAAAAAATTTGAAAGAGACCACTAACCTTGATCCACGTTAAAGCACCAGAGATTTGGTGCAAATATTAATGTGTCATATTCATCTACCCAGAAACCTCTCAAGTGAATTGGTAAAATTTGCAAAGAACACTCCACATGTGCTTTCGCTTGAGAACCGAACAGAAAAGCTAGCCTATCCTTTTTACATCAAATTGTTACATGTGAGGAAAATAGGTTTTGCATGTCCATAGAAAAAGAAAACAACAACCGCTATCATAAAATAGACACCAGTGTTAACACCACAACCAGGGTTCCAGCCACAGAATTCCTTGCTTTGTGATTGGAACATCTAAAATCTAACTCAATTATATGAGCCTCAATAAACAATACAGTATTTTTATATAAAAATTACAAAGTTGGGCTAATGTAAAATAATTCTTTTGCCACGTTATCCAATTTTAAGTATAAATATCAGGCTATTCCAAAAGTAATTACCCATTTCATTGCAGTGAATTATGAGTCAACCAACCAAGGCAAAACCACGGATGGATGATAAGAAACTGTGTCAGAATTATTTTATTATCATCTGACAGTGTGCCATTTATACTGTATTTCATAGTTTAATCCAATGGAGAGTGATAAATTTAAAAGCAATGTATTCCCCATTGCTTACTGTATCAATAACTGAAAGGACAGTACTACAGAGGTATTTTAAAATACTTCTATTATGTATACAGAATTATGAAAAGACAGTACTACAGAGGTATTTTAAAATACTTCTATTATGTATACAGAATTATGAATATTTCTATTATGTATACAGATGTATCAATTCTGAAAGGACAGTACTACAGAGGTATTTTAAAATATTTCTATTATGTATACAGATGTATCAATTCTGAAAGGACAGTACTACAGAGGTATTTTAAAATATTTCTATTATGTATACAGATGTATCAATTCTGAAAGGACAGTACTACAGAGGTATTTTAAAATATTTCTATTATGTATACAGATGTATCAATTCTGAAAGGACAGTACTACAGAGGTATTTTAAAATATTTCTATTATGTATACAGACACAGTGAAGGCTCATGCATATCAGCTGGGATTTAAAAGTTTTAAAAATGGCAATTGTTGGTTGTTTTTGTTTAGTAGCATATCAACACCTCTATGGGTTATTTAATGCCGAAATCTAAATATTTCATACACTACTTTATTTTTGGAGATAATAATGGTTTAGTGATACAAGTATTACTAATTAACCAATGGCTGAGGGGGGGGTGGAAAAGATATGAATTCACACCTTTCCTGAGGGTATTTGTGCATGGCTCAAAATTGTTAATCAGAGAGCCAAGTTACCAATTACAGTGGGGGCTGTTATATTTCACTTACATGCAAATACCCTTGAGAAAGGTATGAAGTCACCTCTTCTCTTTCATGTTATGGATTAATTAGTAAGACTTTTATCACTAAATCATTATTATTTAAAAAAAAATATTCTTACAATCTAAAAATTTATTCTGGCTTTAAATAACCTGCAAAGGGGTGATAAGCCGGAGAAAACAAATCAATCAATCAGACAGCTCCTTGGGACAGTGGACAGAGTGAAGAGCAGATAACTCTGTACCTGCAGCCTCATTGATTCTAATCAAAACATTGTTACAATTTAAAATATTTTCTGGCTTTAAATAACCTGCAAATGGTTGATAAACCATAGAAAATGAATCATTCAATGTACAGCCACATTTCTGTTGCTTCAAGTCTCTTCTTTTGATGATTTAACTATGATTGTTACAAGGACTCGTATTTATCTGTTTTTAGGGGGAAAATTCAAAGGTTATTAAAGGTTATTAAACTCTTGATGGTCAGAGATTGGCAACTGATATCTCTTCTGTTCTTGCACAAACTACACAATGGGGTAAAAACTGGCTGGTTACATTCAATGCCTCAAAGAACAAACTAGTTACATTCTATCATCGCTGATGTGACCCCGAACTGCTGCCCATCAGGATGAATGGATGTCCTCTCAGGAGGCATCGTGCCTTACAAAATTATTGGGCACCCAACCTCAAGTGGAATTCGTATATACGATCCATTGCTAAGGATGCAGCTAAAATGGTTGGCTTCCTGTACCGCTCATATAAGTACCTGACTCCTCCTGCTCTCCTCTATTTTTACAAGAGTCAGATCAGGCCAATAATAGAGCAGTGTGGGTCATATATGGACAGGAGATGACCATACCTCACTCTT
Organism: Acanthosepion pharaonis; assembly: GCA_903632075.3. Lineage (NCBI taxonomy): Eukaryota > Metazoa > Mollusca > Cephalopoda > Sepiida > Sepiidae > Acanthosepion > Acanthosepion pharaonis. The sequence continues at coordinate 1,757,902 of CAHIKZ030003920.1, read as the reverse complement.
CAGTCTAGATAGAGCCCAAAAGCATCTCCGAGCCCTCTTGGGTGTCGAATTATTCTCCACCCTTCAATCTCTCTCCTACAGGTGGGATGTGGCAATCTTCTCGCTGCTCTACAGCTACTGAAAAGTACTCAGACGAACTACATTCCCTTGTCCCACCACATCAAACTTATACACTAAGAATACGTTATGGCACTTACATAGTGGAAAATCACCCACAATCCCTCCGTATTCCATTGGTGAGAAGTAAGTTCCACTTGAACAGCTTTTTCATGTGAACCACTGCCCTGTGGAACTAAATCCCAACAGAATGTTTCCACGATCACTGCAATCTTAACCTGTTCAAGGCTAGGGTTTTAACTGTTACCTTTTCCTCCTATCTCCACAAATTGTCTTTTAACCTAA
>CAHIKZ030003920.1:1740000-1752500 GCA_903632075.3 Acanthosepion pharaonis | reverse complement strand
AGACACCTACGTTGGGACAACCACTTAAACTCACGTTTAAATACACAGGAACAAAACTGGCAATAACTGATTTTACAAATGACACCCTAATTAAAAAAAAAGAACATAATTCTTTACGTTGAAAATACTTCGAAGGAGTCCTGAAAAAAATTTACCAAGTATACAACACATATCAAAAATACTATATTACATCAGCAACCTTTCTTAAATTCATTCTTAAAGAATATAACGTATATTTAACTATCACGATCATTGTTGCTGTAAAAACGTTATAAAATCAACATGCAGACAACCTCCAAACATAAATAATTGAATACCTACCCGTCGCACACGTGCATGCGCACAGACATACGCACACATCCGTATCCTGCATAGACAAATTAGAATTATGATATATTTACACACATATACACACATACGCTGCTTGACAAGTCAAATTCATGTGGAATCTGCTTAAACAATAAAAATTAAACAAAACAAAAAATAAAAATCCCGGAAAATGTTTTTTTCATAACTCATTCTTCATTCTCTGATGAAGCTTTAATAAAAGGCAAACATGTTAGACTTATAAACGTTTCTTACTGGTTCTTTATCCTTTATATATCTTTATATATATATATATATATATATATATATATATATAATTACATGAATCATTCATACAAAAAACAAATAGGAAGTTTTTACAAGGTTTCGTCTGTAGGAACAGACGAAAGCTTGTAAAAACTAAAAAAGACCTTATGAAACTGGAATTTATAAACAGGGATCATATCATTCATATACAGGTTCGGGGTTAGTGTACCTTATTGAAATTGTTTGCGAAGATGTATTCTCGCCATTTGAATCATTAACCTCTATATTTGTTTTTTTGTATGAATGATTCATGTAATTATAAATTGAACTGCACCTATAATCGAAATATATATATATATATATATATATATATATATATGAAAACATACATTCAACCCAAAATAACTCTTTTGTTTCCCTATTTTGACTCTAGTGTAAACCAAACATATGTCTACCTATCTACTGTACGACAGAATTCAATATTAAATACAAAAGGTCCTCGGTCTACGTTAGACCCGACATACGGCGTTTCGTGGTTACGGCACCACCTCCGATAATATAATACGTCGTCACGCATATAAAGAAGACGGCGTTGTTTTTTCACCGGCTGTACGCCATATTTGATTTCGCTACATTCGCTCTCTCTCGCTTGTGTCGTTTTTAGGGGAATTTTTTTGCGCTTCATTATGGTTCCCAAGCGCAAGACAGACTTGTAGCTGCTTCTGTAGGTGAGTTCCGACCTACGTCGAAAATCAGGTTACGTCGCGTCGTATGAACGGATCTCCGTCGTAAGTCGAGGACCCCTTATATGCTGGAAAAAGTTGATATGACGTAAACCAAAGCAAACCATAACTTTTATTCAGTTACATACTAGACTTTTTCTTTTTCTTTTTTTAATCATTTCACCCCAAGGGAGGCGATAATGCCAGTAGGACACACGAGGTTACAAGATGTCAGAGAGAATTAAAAGAATTTAGTGTGGAGAAGAGAGGAAAAGGACAATAGAAGAACAGGTTTCAAGAAGATAGCGATTGAGGTTGCGTTTAATTTTTTGAAGATTGTAGTTATCAGGGAAGTAAGAAATCGGCAGGGAGTTCCAGAGGCGAAAAGTGCAAGAAAAGAAAATATTAGAATAGAACTGACGGTTGCATCTATCTAGTTTAACAGTAAAATAGTGATATCTAGTTTGTCTTTTATTGTATTATTTAATTTTGTTTGCTGTCGTAATACATTGTTTTTTTTTTTTAATTTTATGTCGGAAATGAAAGTTTTTGGACTGTGTCTCGTATTAGGAACAACTTAATCATCTTTCATTATTACAAAGACAATTTTAATATTTGGTTTGACGAAGCCGAGCTTAATTCGTTACGAAAAACTTCTTTTTTTTTTAAATAAAATTTCGAACTTTCTTCCAAGTTATTTGCATCATTAGATTTTCTTTCCGACAAAAGAGTAATTTTCGTGATGAAATAAAATTTAGACTGAATGTCTGAAGTGATTTTTTTGTCTGGCATAATTCGTATAATCCTATTATAATTGTGCTTTTCCCTCCTTTCGTTAGTTCACTCGACCGTTACGCCCTGCCAATACCTCATAAATGGACTATTCCGTTCTGATAGCATGGAAAGAGAAGAAAAACACTACTTGGTTTCAGTGAGTGAGAAAGAAAGAAAGAAAGAAAGAAAGAAGAGACGGAAGGAAGAAAGAAAGGAAGATACAAAAAAGGGAAGATAGAAATGTTAACGTCTCTTGCCAATACCTCATAAATAGTAGACTATTCCGTTTTGATTACGCGAGAAAAGAAGAGAAAAATAAAATACATATCATTGACGCCACTTGGTTTCAGTGAGAAAATAAATGAAAGAAGGTAAGATAGAAGTGTTTAATAGCTGTTTCAGCGAAATGAGAAAAGTTATCAATTTCAAATCTTTTCATTTGTACCCACTTCTTAAATACCAACCAACATTCATATTTATGGTGATTTAAGGTAAAAAAAATGGGGCACCCAGTGAGGATGGAACTCATTATTCAGTAGTAGTCGATTTAGCGAGACAAGCTTGCTAACCGTTACACCACGTCGAAGTCCCCAGGGAACTTCTAAGCGTAGCCTAGATGTGGAACAAAGTATGGGGCACCCAATGAAGATCGAACTCACAGTTCAGTCGTAATTGATCGAGCGAGACAATCTTGTTAACCATAACACGACGTCGATATGCCCCCAACATTCATATTTATGAGTGTTATTTACAATATTTTCTTAAAGTTGTTAAGCTCAAATATTTAACGATGCGATAGGAGAAATTCTACGGATATTTTTATGGACGTAAAACTCGCTGTAAGCTTATTCAATCATTAGCTGAAGAATTAAGATTCATCAGAAAATTTTAAATAGGAAAACCATGAAATTTTCACGGGTTTTTCTAGTTATTTTTAATTATTTATGACTTATTTGATACTAAAGTTCACAAAATAATAGGCCAGAGAGCCACTCAATGTAATGGGTTACTGTTACAAGGATTAGGATGAATGATGTGTGTGATATGAATAAAAGAAAAGGATGTGGGAAATTAAAATTATGAGGATAAAGTGAATAGACAGAGATTAACGCTTAAGATTATCGTGTTCAGGAAAATATCCACGTAGGATTATATTCCAAAAAGTTGCAATTTTTATCAAAGAGCTGTCTGAGTTGAACTTTCTCATTACAACTGGAATACGGGGGAAATAAGAGGGATTTAATTCCGTGGAAGTGACATGATGTGTCTTAGCTGTAAATAACTCAATTGATAGACCTAAAGAGTGGAACTCATTTGAACACTTGCACTGGAAATAGGAATCGAGTAATGACAGGCTACACAGTAGAGAATATATCTCCCCACTCCCAAGACATCAATTTTGAATGCTATCAAAGCTTGAAAGTGAGGATTAGGCTGTTCCAGCCCATATATGGCAACAATACATTATTTTTGGTTTAATCTGACTCATGTAAAGATAACATTTACCATAACCAATTCTTGGAACTAGAACACCTTTAAGAAACAAAATGTCACATTCAGGCATTCCTATTGAACAATAGCTTAATGGCGTAAAGCGTTAGTTCGTGAATTTGTTGACATTGTAAATGTGAGTCCAATCCCTGGACGAGGTGGTACAGATTAAGAGTCGATGGTAAAAAGGTCAGCAATAATTGAACAGTACTAAATAAAAACAACAAAATATGTTTAGTTGGTTGCCAGGATAGGAGAAGAACCACAATGAATTCAAACACGGAATGGGGTTGGCAGTTCCATTGCGTAAAAACCTAATTTCTATAAACTACAGCAGTAACAATTGTGTTGATGTAGTGGCCCTATAAAAACAAGACGAGATATCCCTAGACATTGTTGGATTATCGCCCCCTGATGTTAAAATCTCACTGCGGCGAGATTTTTGAATTATCGCCCCTTGACAATATTTACAGGCGGCGCGAGATTTGAAAGACTAGATCTATTTTTCGGTGACTTTTCATAGCGAAAAGACGTATTCTTTTCACTCCTGAAAAATGTCAGTAATCAACTACAGACACTTGAGGTTGCTTTGACCTTTTCCCATTTCATTTCATTTCTCACCTTTTCTTTTGTAAAATGTCTTGACAATAGATTTGTTAATATTTCTTTGTTCAAATTCTATGTCTTATTTTTCCTTTGGACTTACACGAGTCCACCATAATTGTTAGCGGGTCAAATGTACCAGGAGCTTATAACTCAAAACAGACACCCAAAGAAGGGTGGAGAGTAACGTTGTGATAATCGCAACAAAGCTGAGTATAACTGTTAGAATGTAAATAAGGAAGGTTTGTTTAAAAAAAAAACATTGTCAGGCATGTTTTTTTGTCTATAACTTTGCCGGTAGTTAGGTGAAGTTACCTTGATTCCACAGAGTAGAACGCAAACAAAGATTCTATGCGACATCACGTGACTGGGATTTATTAAAAATAAGTCTTCTAAGAAACCCACGCGTTATTGAGAGTGGGATATTAATTTTCGACTTTGAAGATTTAAAACAAATGACGTTCGCTTCTGAATGAATAAATCAACATACTTAATATTTGGAAGAGAAAATAATTCTCTTTCTATCTTATAGAAAATTCAAATTGAACAAATTGGATTAAACATGAGATACATTATCCAGACTGTTATGCCCAACATGTAAGCGATCAGTCGAGCTTACTCTTTGTTTTATATAAATGACCATTAAACAAATTTTAACCGTCAAAAGAGAGGTCAAGGATGTCAGAGAGAAAGAAAAACATTCATTGACGTTTTGGAGATAAAATACGCAACTAACTTCCTTTTTTATCTTTCTCTTTTGTTGTGGGTTGAATAGTTAATATTTCCCATCAATCTTTATAAAGCCTCTGGCTATTTCATTATAAACATTCAGTAAACGATGATTAAAATGTAAGACCTACAAGCCTGTGTCTGGTTTTAGCAGAAAGAGCTACGGAATTGGTTCAGTAAAAGTTTGTTTTCTTTTCCTTACATAATTTTTTATTTTTCTGACTCCTTTTCCTTTCTCTTCATTTTCATTCTTCTCTTACCGCTTCTTTTTTTCTTCGTATTTCTTTTGACTTGTTCATTCTCTTTGTTAATTTTCCATCCTCTTTTTTCTAGCTATTTCCCAATCTCTCCTCTTCTCGTCTTATCATCTTTTTCTTCTTATCTTTACTGTAAACTTCTTTCTTGCTCCCTATATTCTTTCCATCACCTGTGTGCCTTTCTTTCCTTGTCATTTCATCTTTTCTTTGTCATGTTGCCATTTCATTCTTTCTTTTTTTCTGGATTTCTTTCTTTCTTTCATCATTTCTTCTTTGTCATGTTGTCATTCATTTCTTTCTTTCTTTCTTTCTTTCTTTCTTTCTTTCTTTCTTTGTTCATGCTTTGTCATGTTGCAATTTTTTTCTTTCTTTCCCCGTTACTTCTTCTTTGTCATGTTGCCATTTCATTTCTTTCTTTCTTTCTTTCTTTCTTTCTTTCTTTCTTTCTTCATGCTTTGTCATGTTTCATTTTTTTCTTTCTTTCCCCGTTACTTCTTCTTTGTCATGTTGCCATTTCATTTCATTTCTTTCTTTCTTTCTTTCTTTCTTTCTTTCTTTCTTTCTTTTCCTTCCTGAATTTCTTTCTTTCTTTCTTTCTTTCTTTCTTTCTTGTATAGCCAAAGTCATATTACTTTCTCTCTTCTTAAAATTAATTTTTATTGAAAAGTATCTGATCAGCAATGATTTTTATATTCGTTCATAATTGTCCGTCCTTACCAAGATAATTTTTCAACCTTCCTTTGTAACTTACCCTCACTCTGACCCTTAATGCATTTTTATTGCCATTTCCAGAATCAGTAAAAAGATCTAACGCATATCTTGTCAGAGAAGATGCCGGCAAGTGTAACAACGATCAAAGACAAAAAAGATTCTTCTTAAAGACGAAATCATAAAAATTCTTGCATTTATTTGTAATATTTTAAATAATTATGGTCAAGTACATCGTTGATATTCTCTCTCCCTCTCTCTCTCTCCCTCTCTCTCTCTCTCTCTCTCTCTCTCTGTTCATATCTGTCAATCTTTTTTATTTTTCTCGCTAGCAAACGCAGTCTGTTCATTGTCTATCTATTTATATATTTGTCTATTTATCTACCCTATTTCATTATCTATCTATCTATCTATCTATCTATCTATCTATCTATCTATTTCATTGTATTTCTATCTATCTATCTATCTATCTATCTATCTATCTATCTATCTATCATTTACATTACATATCTGTCTATTGACCTCAATGTATTTATATTTGTTTATCTACCCTTGTCTATCTATCTATCTATCTATCTATCTATCTATCTATCTATCTATCTATCTACATTCTTATTTATCTACCTCAGTTCGTTATCTAATTTTTATCCATTATGCCACCGAATGAAAATCTCTTCCCGGGAGACTTAATTTCTCCTTCCTTCTTAATTTTCTATTTGTTCCATTTTCTTTCTCTTTCTCCCCCTCTCTATCTATCTATCTATTTTATCTATCTATCTATTCATTCATTATCTATCTATCTATCTATCTATTCATCTATCTATCTTTTGTTTTTGCTTGTTTTCCATAATTTTCCCTTCTTTACTCTCCATCTTTCTTTCTCTCTTTTACAGTTTTACACACTTTCATTTCGCGTTTATGTATTTTTTACTACCATTTTCTCCCCCCCCCGTTTTTCTCTGTCTTTCTTTTTATTTGTCTTTATTTCATCAAAGTCTCTCTCAGTCTCCAGTTTTCTTCCACACGAGTTTCTTGTTTCGCATTCTCTTTGTTTAGTTATCTCCCCTTTTTCTTCATTCTTAACTGCTTCCTTTTTTCTTTTTTTTTCTTACTTTATATTTGTTACCTTCTTTTTCACTCCATAAATGTTACCTGAACTATAAAATAAACTGAATAAAATAATAATTCCCACAAAGAAAGTAATTTGGCAACCAAGTTTGGCTCCTTTTTAGTGGTCTCACCTATAACTGGTTGAATGATCAATAGATCACTTAATTAGTAAATTTGTTCTGCCTATAAATCAAAAAAACAAATGTTCACTCAAAAGTAAAGACAGCACACAGTTACCAACGGCAAGGTAATGTTCTCTTGTATATGTTCAAACAACATAATTGTAGGTAGCTATTAAAATAGTCGCTAGAGAGGATTTATTTAATGCCTTTTTCTCCTTTAGTGTAAGAGCATTTCTAGACAGGGTCCTTAGCTGTGCATATATTTTCCCAATCTATCATTAAAAAATAAAGAAAATATCGTGTTTCTTATAAGGGCAAATTACAAGGTTATATATTTTTACACGTAGCAACAAACCAAAATTTTACAGAACAGTAACTGTAGCAACTTTCCTAATTAGTAATAGTCAAGCTACTAGCTGAAATCATTTCACCCCAATTAATGCGGGAAGTGTGCAGGACAACTAAACACTGCCGACTGAATATCGCCGACTAAGCGCCGTGACAACTCAGAACCGAGACAACACAGCACCAGAAAAAATACCTTTTTTTTATAACCGAATAAAAGTAATTTATTGAGGATTTAAAACCTTAATTAGTGAATATTTTTTACTTTATTAAAAATAAATTTATTTCCGATTTACTTTATTAAAAATAATTTTACAAAATTTTTACTAATTAAGGTTTTAATCCTAATAAATTACTTTTATTCAATTATGAAAAAAAGTTATGTTTTTCTTGTCTCGATCGTGCGTTGTCCCGGCGCTCAATCAGCGGTGTTGAAATGTAAGACCTACAAGCCTGTGTTAGGTTTTAGCAGAAAGAGCTACGGAATTGGTTCAGTAAAAGTTCGTTTTCTTTTCCTTACATAATTTTTTATTTTTCTGACTCCTTTTCCTTTTTCTTCATTTTCATTCTTCTCTTACCGCTTCTTTCCTTTCTTCGTATTTCTTTTGACTTGTTCATTCTCTTTGTTAATTTTCCATCCTCTTTTTTTCTAGCTATTTCTCACTCTTCTCGTCTTATCATCTTTTTCTTCTTATCTTTAATGTAAACTTCTTTCTTGCTCCCTATATTCTTTCCATCACCTGTGTGCCTTTCTTTCTTTGTCCCTCTCCGCATGGTGCATAACTAACATGCGATATGGTCTTCATTTTTTTAAATTGTTATAATTCTGGATCTCTTTTAGTAAAAAAGCAAGACCTTGTGTGAATAGATGGTAAAACAGAAAATGGGAGGCATGGGTCGGCAACCTATGGCACGCGTACCACACATGGCACGCCAAGCAATTTCCAGTGGCACGCAGCCGCAAATGACATCACGAAGTCCGAACCAATAACTACTACAACGCAAAGAAAATATTTAACTGCTTCAATTTTAATATATACTAAAGTATATATATATATATATATATATATATACTATATATTACTATATAAAATATATTGTAGAACAGGTATATTGATTTTGACTTGTCTAAAAATACGTATGCTGTTGGCACACTGAATAATTTTAAAACCCTAAGTCGGCATATAGTTAGCAAAAGGGTGCCGACCCACGATGAGAGGTATAGTAAAAATACAAGCATTGCTAAGAAGAGCTACAAAGGACGTTGTGGAGAACGGTGATCGCCCACATCCTAAAGGGACACTGCACATAGAAGAACTAAAGAAAAGAAAAAGAAATGAACAAATGATGAGCAAATGAAAAGTTCACTTATTCACGACCCCCTAACCCAGAGGATAATTGCCGGTTATTGTGCAAATGTTTAACCTGTGCTTTTCAACGTTTGCGAAGAAATAATTTTATAAAGAACATTAATGAAGACATAGAAAGAAATTAATGTCGAAGCCAAGATTGGTTCTTCTGTTTTCTTTCTTGAACCTATAACTGGTTGATCGATCACTCGGCCTATTGATCATTTAATAAATTTGGTAAACTGACTTTCGTTAATCAATAAAGTAAACGAGCAGACATTCTCCTTGTAACAAATGTAATATGACCGTTAAACTTCAAGTATTATAATTCATAGGCGGTTACTTAAATGACTGGCGTCTGTGTTCAGACAGGATTTATTTATGGCAGTAAGTTGTCTGAGGTTTTGAGATGAAAGATTTTCCTTGTTCCTAACGAAATTTTGATGAGTATCTTCATCATTTCTTGCTTTTTATCCAAAATTTATCAATTGTATGAGGTTTTAAGGCGAATACAATTTCATCCTTCCTTACAATATTTTTACTCTGAGCTTTTGAGATATTTTCTTTTATCAAGTTCACCCCAGGCAAGGCAGTAAAGCCACTAAGTTGCAAGGAATTACTGGGCGCGGAAGAATTAAAAAAACATGAAACATTAAGGAGTGAGAACAAAAGAAGGCTAATCAGAAAGACAGTAGATAGCGATTGACATTGCATTTAAATTTTTAAAGATTAAAGCATGGAGATGGAAGAGTGTTCCACAAGCGAGAAGTACGAGAAAAGAAACTATTAGCATGTGTAACCAACTCATAAATTGGTGAGACCTCGTCACCAGTCGAGTAACGCGCTTAAATTCATAAAGTGTAGTTACCATAGCGAAGAGTGATATTTATTTGTACAAATATTTATTTACAAAATGTGGCACAAGGCCAAAATTGGGAATGGGGGAAAAGGACGGTCTTCTTCTGTCTTAAATTTAAACTTAGCTAGCCACAAACACTGACCCGAACATACCACAATATTCCTAAAGCAACGCTATCTTACTTACCTTTCTTACTACATTCGAGAAACAAGCATAGTACCCGTCAAAAATGATAGGCTTATTTACATATTACATATCTTTTCGTATATTGCAGATGAAAGAATGCACACATCGAAGGGCAACTGTTTTTTCTTTATTGTTTAACAGAATTATGATTTTCAAAAAAGATTGCGATAATTTTCTCATGCTTTCTCAATTTCTCTCATTTCCAGAATTTGTCTTTTTCCTCCCAATCTTTTTGTTTATCTACACATTCCCCCATTTATTATATCATTCTTACTCTTTATCATTTTCTTTCTCTCTCTCTCTCTCTCCCCCTCTCTCATTTACTTTTCCGCTTCTGATTTTTCTCTTCTTTCACCCTCTTTTCGTCTTTCCTTCTTGCTATCCATTTCCGTTTTACTGATGTTTCTCTTTTCTTTTTTTTTCACTTTCATTTTCTTATTTTATTTTTTACTCACTCTTTCTTTTTCGTTTTTTTTTCTCTCTCTTTCTTTCTCTTTTTCGTATTTTTTTTCTTTTTCTTCTTCATATGTACTCTCTTTACATTTTTTTTTTGCTTTTTGTAATTTTTCTTTAGTTTTTACATATGCGCTCTTTTTCTTTTTTCCTACACAGATTTTTGTTAGTATTTTTTCTTTTTCTTTTTCTTGTTTCTCTCTCTCTCTCTCTCTCTCTCTCTCTCTCTCAGCTTATTTTATTCCTAATCACTATTATTTTTAATGTTTTTCCAAAATCTCTTTCATCCAACTCTCTTTATTTTTCTTGCTCTCATTCTCTCTTTTTCTCTCTCTGCTTACTTTATTCGTAATCTCTTTTATATTCAATGTTTTTTTTCGAAATCTTTCATGCAACTTTCTTTATTCTTCTTTCCCTACCTCTCTCTTTCTTTCTCACTTTGCTTATTTTATTCTTAATCTCTATTATTTTGAATGATTTTTTTACAAAATCTCTTTCATCCAACTCTTTTCTTCTTTCTCTACCTCCCTCCTTCACACTCTCTCATTTCTTTTTTAATCTCTATTATTTTTTCTAAAATCTCTTTCATCCAACTTGCTTTCTTCTTCTTTCTCTACCTTTGTCCTTCTCTCTCTATCTCTCTCTATCTCTCTTTGCTTACTTTATTCTTAATCTCTATTATTTGAATGATTTCTTCAAAATCTCTTTCATTCAACTCTATTTTTCTTGCTTTCGTTCTCTCTCTCCCCCCCTTTCTCTCTCCGCTTATGTTATTCTTAATCTCTATTATTTTTAACGTTTTCTTTTAAATCTCTATCATTCAACTTTCTTTCTTTCTTTCTTTCTTTCTTTCTTTCTTTCTTCCTTTCTTTCTTTCTTTCTTTCTTTCTTTCTTTCTTTCTTTACCTTCCTCCATCTTTAATTCTTCATTCTTTTCTTTCTCAAAATCTTTTTCCTGCCGTTTTTGACTTTGACTATTTCTACCTACTTTTTCTTTCTTTCTTTCTTTCTTTCTTTCTTTCTTTCTTTCTTTCTTCAAATTGCTAACATTTAATTTACAGCAAACATTTGGAGTACTTGCCATTGTGCTTAACAGAAAAAATAATCTCATGATGCATTCTAAATCGTCAGTTTTATCCTTGTTACATCATTGTCTTTTTGGAAAATGAATATATGAGGATTAAATCGTTCTTGGTATTATCTAACTAGGATCTGCCAATCCTAGGCTTTTCACATTGTTTCACCTCGTCATATCTGGCCTCTTATCATAGAATCCTTTCCCACACGCTAATTAGAATTTAGCCAAATTCTTCAATTCAGACTCTTAGTCGAATATTATCCATTGCTTTCATCTGATAAGACATTCCTGTTTTTCCTTTTTTGATCCCACTCCTGATTTTCCCAAGACCCACATTCCAAGGGCTTCCTGTCATCCTAGGTCGTTTTTGGACAGAATATTCACTTTGTGGGTCATGGTATAGGGAAATAGGAAATAGTCCAGGGATTTTGCATCGGTAAGAAACAAAATCTCAGTGATCGGAAAAAGGGAGAAATAAAAAAAAAAAATAAGGGAAAAAAAAGATGATTGCTTATTTTTGTCTGAAGTGGGGATTAGAAATAGAAGAGAAGGAGAATGAAAATACTGTGAAGGGCTTTTGAGAAGAATGACATCTGTTCATATGTTTCTTTTTGCCAAGGCTCTTGTATTTTTGTTCTTCCTTATGTACAATTACCATTCTGTCTGTTTGAGTCTGTTTTGCTGGTAGCATTATTCTGAGAGACAGGAAAACAGAGAAAGAGAAGGAGGGAGGGAGAGAGATAAAGAGAGGCAGAGAAAGCAAGTGAGTAAAAGAGAGAAATCAAGAAAAAAAGAGAGAATGGAGAGAAAGCGAAAGATAAATAGAGAAAGACAGAAGAGTGAATGAAAGTAAGAGAAAGAGAAAGAGAGGAGAGAGAAAAGAAAGAGAGAGAAAGTGAGAGAGTATGAAAATACTGTGAAGGGCTTTTGAGATAAATGACATCTGTTCGTATGTTTCTTTTTGTGAAGACCCTTGTATTTTTGTTCTTCCTCGTGTATGATTACCATTCTGTCTGTTTGGGTCTGTTTTGGTGGCATCATTATTCTGAGAGACTGGAAGACAGAGAACAAAGAGGAAGGAGAGAGAGAGAGAGAGAGAGAGAAATAGAGGCAGAGAAAGCAAGTGAGAGAGAAGTAAAAG
>CAHIKZ030003920.1:1682500-1735000 GCA_903632075.3 Acanthosepion pharaonis | reverse complement strand
AAGAGAATTAAAGAAGTAAAGCTAGAGAAGGAAAAGAGGGAAAACAAAGAGAGAAGGCAAGGAAAAGAGAGAGTGAAAAACAGAGAGAGTAGAGAAATAAAAGAGATAGAAAGAGAATTAAAGAAGTAAAGCTAGAGAAGGAAAGAGGGAAACAAAAGAGAGAAGGCAAAGAAAAGAGAGAGTGAAAAACAGAGAGAGTAAGAGAAGTAAATAGATAGAAAGAGAATTAAAGAAGTAAAGCTAGAGAAGGAAAGAGGGAAAACAAAAGAGAGAAGGCAAGGAAAAGAGAGAGTGAAAAAACAGAGAGTAAGAGAAGGAAAAGAGATAGAAAAAGAATTAAAGAAGAAGGAAAAGGGAAACTAGAGAAGGAAAGAGGGAAAAACAAAAGAGAGAAGGCAAGGAAAAGAGAGAAGGAAAAAGGAGAGAGAAGGCAAGAAAAAGAAGTGAAAAAGAGAGATAGAAAGAGAATTAAAGAAGGGAAAGCTAGAGAAGGAAAAAAAGATAGAAAAGAAAAAGAAGAGAAAGGAAAAGGAAAAGAGAGAGGAAAACAGAGAGAGAAAAACAGAGAAATAAGAGAAGTAAAGAGAAGAAAAGAGAATTAAAGAAGTAAAGCTAGAGAAGGAAAAGGGGAAAACAAAGAGAGAAGGCAAGGAAAAGAGAGAGTGAAAACAGAGAGAGTAGAGAAATAAAAGAGATAGAAAGAGAATTAAAGAAGTAAAGCTAGAGAAGGAAAAAAGGAAGGCAAAAAAAAGAGAGAGAAGGAGAAGGAAAAGAGATAGAAAGAGAATTAAAGAAAACAGAGAGAAGGAAAGAGGGAAAACAAAAGAGAGAAGGCAAGAAAGAGAAGAGAAAAACAGAGAGAGTAAGAGAAGTAAGAGAAGAAAGAGGGAATTAAAAAAAGCTAAGAAGGAAAAACAGAGGGAAGAGAAGGCAAGGAAAAGAGAGAGAAAAACAGAGAAAAAGATAGAAAGAGAATTAAAAAGTAAAGAGAAGGAAAAAGGAAAACAAAAAAGAGAGAAAGCAAGAAAAGAAGAAAAGAGAGGGAAAAGAAATTTTAAAGAAGTAAAGCTAGAGAAGGAAAGAGGGAAAACAAAAGAAGGCAAGGAAAGAGAGAAAAAACAGAGAGAGTAAGAGAAGTAAAAGAGATAGAAAGAGAATTAAAGAAGTAAAGCTAGAGAAGGAAAAAGGAAAAAACAAAAGAGAGAAGGCAAGGAAAAGAGAGAGTGAAAAACAGAGAGAGTGAGAGAAATAAAAGAGATAGAAAGAGAATTAAAGAAGTAAAGCTAGAGAAGGAAAAAGGGAAACAAAAGAGAGAAGGCAAGGAAAAGAGAGAAAACAGAGAGAAGAAAACAAAGAGAGAAAGAGAATTAAAGAGAAAGCTAAAAGAAAGAGGGAAAAAGAGAATTAAAAAGAGAAGTAAAACAGAGAGAGTAGAGAAGGAAAAGAGATAGGAAAACAAAAAGAGAGAAGGAAAGAGGGAAAGAAAAGAGAGAAACAGAAAAGAGAGTGAAAAAACAGAGAGAGTGAAGAAAAAAAGAGATAGAAAGAGAATTAAAGAAGTAAAGCTAGAGAAGGAAAAGGGAAAACAAAAGAGAGAAGGCAAGGAAAAGAAGAGAAAAACAGAGAGAGTAAAGAAACAGAGAGAGTAAGAGAAGTAAAGCTAGAGAGATAGAAAAAAACAAAAATTAAAGAGAGAGAAAAAAGAGAAAGAAAAGAGAGAAAACAAAAGAGAGAAGGGAAAGAGGGAAGGAAAAGAGAGAGAAAAAACAGAGAGAGAGAGAAGTAAAAGAGATAGAAAGAGAATTAAAGAAGTAAAGCTAGAGAAGGAAAGAGGGAAAACAAAAGAGAGAAGGCAAGGAAAAGAGAGAGTGAAAAACAGAGAGAGTAAGAGAAATAAAAGAGATAGAAAGAGAATTAAAGAAGTAAAGCTAGAGAAGGAAAGAGGGAAAACAAAAGAGAGAAGGCAAGGAAAAGAGAGAGTGAAAAGAGAGAGAGAGAAGAAAAGACAAAAAGAGAATAGAAAGAGAATTAAAGAAGAAGTAAAGCTAGAGAAGGAAAAAGAGGGAAAACAAAAAGAGAGAAGGCAAGGAAAAAGAGAGTGAAAAAGAGGAGAGAGAAGAGAGAAGTAAAAAGAGAGAGAAAAAGAATTAAAGAAATTAAAGCTAGAGAAGGAAAGAGGAAAACAAAAGAGAGAAAAAGGCAAGGAAAAAAAGAGATAGTGAAAAAGAAGAGAGAAGTAAAGAGAAGAAAAGAGATAGAAAAACAGAGAATTAAAAGAAGTAAAAGCTAGAGAAGGAAAGAGGGAAAACAAAGAGAGAAGGCAAGGAAAAGAGAGAGTGAAAAACAGAGAGAGTAAGAGAAGTAAAAGAGATAGAAAGAGAATTAAAGAAGCTAAGAAGGAAAGAGGGAAAACAAAGAGAGAAGGCAAGAGAGAAAACAGAGAGTAAGAAGTAAAAGAGAGAAAAAGAGAATTAAAGAAGTAAAGCTAAGAAGGAAAGAGGGAGAGGAAAAACAGAGAGAGTAAGAGAAATAAAAGAGATAGAAAGAGAATTAAAGAAGTAAAGCTAGAGAAGGAAAGAGGGAAAAAAAAGCTAGAGGCAAGGAAAAGAGAGGAAAACAGAGAGAGAAGAGAAG
Organism: Acanthosepion pharaonis; assembly: GCA_903632075.3. NCBI lineage: Eukaryota > Metazoa > Mollusca > Cephalopoda > Sepiida > Sepiidae > Acanthosepion > Acanthosepion pharaonis. The sequence goes on along the minus strand of CAHIKZ030003920.1, from coordinate 1,732,366 downwards.
GAGATAGAAAGAGAATTAAAGAAGAAAGAGAGAAGGAAAGAGGGAAACAAAAGACAGAAGGCAAGGAAAAGAGAGGAAAAACAGAGAGAGAGAAGAGAAGAAAGAGAATTAAAGAAGTAAAGCTAGAGAAGGAAAGGGGGAAAACAAAAGAGAGAAGGCAAGGAAAAGAGAGAGTGAAAAACAGAGAGAGTAAGAGAAATAAAAGAGATAGAAAGAGAATTAAAGAAGTAAAGAAGGAGAGAAGGAAAGAGGGAAAACAAAAGAGAGAAGGCAAGGAAAAGAGAGGAAAAAGAGAGAGTAAGAGAAATAAGAGATAGAAAGAGAATTAAAGAAGTAAAGCTAGAGAAGGAAAAAAGAGAAGGGAAAAAACAAAGAGAGAAGGATAGAAAGAGAATTAGGAAAAAGAGAGAAAGAAAACAGAGAGAGAGAGCGAAGAGAAATAAGAGATAGAAAGAGAATTAAAGAAGTAAAAGGAAAGGAAAAAAAAGAGAGAAGAAGGAAAAGAGGGAAAACAAAAGAGAGAAGGCAAGGAAAGAGAAGGAAAAGAGGGAAAACAAGGAAAAGAGAGAGTAAAAGAAATAAGAGAAAGAAAGAGAATTAAAGAAGTAAAGCTAGAGAAGGAAAGGGGGAAAACAAAAGAAAGACGGCAAGGAAAAGAAAAAGTGTCAGCAAGAGAGATAGAGAAATAAAGATAAATAGAAAGTAAGAGAGATAAGATGTATGAAAGCAAAACTTTTCTCCTTTGTTCATTAATAATCAGTTCACGTCATCTCCTGAGCTCTGACCAATTAGAGATGTTTCGACTGATGATTGCTGACTTCATCAGCACCAACTGACAATAACAACAACAGCAGCGATTTGTTTCTTTTGTGATTTCTGCAGTCTTGATTCCTTATTTTCTTTCAATTTCTCTTTCTCTTTTCACAATGTAAACCTTTGCCTCCTCTTCTTTTTACCTCCCATGAGTTTCAAAGCTTCTTACCATTTTTTTCTGGTGATTCACCCTTAACTTATTTCTGAAGCTCCGGGTATGCAGACATCAGGATAATTGCAGAATGAACAAACATTTCATATACTATCTAGATAATCCCAAATGCAGTCACACTTAATATTATTATAGAACTTTGTCAATGATTCTTACATAAAGACATAGACATATACAAATACATACATATATATATATATATATATATATATATATATATATATATATATATATATATATATAATACATGCATTACAAACATACATACATATATATGTATGTATGCATACATACCTATATATTTTAAGACATTTTTATGTTTATACATTCTTTTTATAAAAATGTCTTAAAATAATTGTCAGACTTTTGTCCATTTCATAATACATATATATATGTATATAAACATGTACATACATACATACATATATATATATATATATATATATATATATATATATATATATATATATATAAATATAAATGAATACATACACATGCATAAATAGACAGACATATATCTATATATATTTCTATAGAAATAATGGATTTTTATTTATTAATTTGACATATAATTTATATTCTTAATTAATAAAGGGGGACACAGGTTTTGAATCCTGCAAAGTGGTGCATATTTCTTTAAGAAAAATCTATCCCAGTCTGTTCATATCTATCTATCTATCTATCTATCTATCTATCTTGCTCTGTTCATATCTATCTATCCCAGTCTGTTTCTATCTATCTATCTATCTATCTATCTATCCTGCTCTGTTCATATCTATCTATCTATCTATCCTGCTCTGTTCATATCTATCTATCTATCTATCTATCTATCTATCTATCTATCTATCTATTCTGCTCTGTTCATATCTATCTATCCCAGTCTGTTCATATCTATCTATCTATCTATCTATCTATCTATCTATCTATCTATCTATCTATCTATCTATCTATCTATCCTGCTCTGTTCATATCTATCTATCTATCCCAGTCTGTTTATATCTATCTATCTATCTATCTATCTATCTATCTATCTATCTATAGAATGGATCCAGATAGCTTGATAGAAGGAGAAAGTGATAAACAGAATTAGACAGATAGATAGATAGATAGATAGATAGATAGATAGATAGATAGATAGATACATACATACATACATACATACATACAATAGACAAAGCTTGAAACAAGAATAATATTATTATAGAGAATAATGTTAATAATTTCTATTATTATTATTATTATTATTATTATTATACATCAATCTATCAGAAGTTCTCAATCTTTTTTAACAAATGCACCATTTTCATCATAAGTAAAAATGTTATTCTTACATTTCCAAGATAGTCCAACTCAAAAGTTGAATTCCAAATAATATGCAGATATTAATTTAAATCATCATTCTTTACCATCTCATTACATATACGTTGATTATTTTTATAGAGGAGTTTTACAAACTTATTAGCAATAGAAAATGTTGATGGATTGTTAAATTTGAATACATGTATAGAAATTTGTTTTAATTCATAACTAATTATCAAATAAATAAACTGAAGCCTACTTCAATGAACAAAAAGTTCATTAAAAGATCAGAGTATTATTATTTATTCTGATAATTATTACAGTCAATGAGAAACTTGTGAAAAAGTAAAAGATTTTTTCCTCCCCAACCTGAAACGCTGAAATCCCCCTGAGTACCCCACCTTGGTTGCAAACCCCTGATCTATACAGACGAGCAAAACTTGTAAGTGAAAATCCAGACATCTGCCAACAGAACAAAGGAGTACAAAAGTTACAAGAATCAAAACTGAAAATTAAGTAGCACTGAAACTTCAAAAATTGTCCAATCTAGCAACCATGCTTCCAAGTATGTTTTCTTGTGTAAGAAATATACAGAATATACTATGGTGAAAAGACGGGGGTTTGTTCATTACTTGGTTGTAAAACAAAAGTGATCCCTCACTTAACATTTAGTGGCATCAAGCTTTCAAAAGTATCTCAATCTGGTAACCATGTGTAAAATATGGTTTTGTAGAATAGAGATTATGTGAAAACTACTATGAGGAAAAATGGGGGATCTGTTTATTAGTTAGTTGTAAAACAAAAGTGATCCCCCATTTAAAATTTAATAGCATTGAACTTTCAAAAGTAGTATAATCTAGCAACCATGCCTACAAGTATGTTTCCTGAAGTAGAAAAATATACAGAATCTACTATGGTAAAAAAATGTGGGAACTTTTTATTACTCCGTTGTAAAACAAAAGTGATCCCCCATTTGATATTCACTTGTGTATTATTAATTCCTGAACTGCAAAAAGACTTGACAAACTAGGCTACATTTGAAAGCCTAATGCTACTAAATTTTTTAATTAACTTTCTTCAAGATTGTCCAGTTTATTTGCAAAATAGCCAAGAAATCCCAAGAAGCAATATTCAAGATTTTGTCAGAGTAGGCTTGTAATCCAACCCTACTTTTGACATAGTAAGGTCACAGAATCTAACTTGATTTATATATTTTTTCCAAATAATTTATATCAATGATTTAAGTTAGATAATTCTGAAGAAAATTTTCCATATAAATGTGGCTTTGATACGTGAATAAAGGCTGCTCATTGGTGCCACATTTTTCAAGTGGCACTTATAGCATGTACCGAGCATACCATAAATTAGGCACATCAAGTGGACTCTTGCTATCTGAGGTTCATGACTTCAGACCTTGGTCATATAATCTGGTTCAGTGGAAAGTACAAACAATACCACGAGAGAAATAATAAGTAAAAAGAATCAGCTGATACAAGATATCCCCTAGCAAAGTTAGTGGAATGAGAAGAATCTATCTAAAAGAACGGTATAGGGCCCAAATTACCAGAAGAATATATAGAGTGTTTTGTCCTAAATTACCAGAAGACATTATAAAGTGTTTCATTCAAAATCATCAGAAGAGTGTATAAAGTGTTTGGTCCCAAATTACCAGAAGACTGTATAGTGTTTGGTTCAAAATCATCAGCAGACTTTATATAGTGTTTTGTCATAAATCATCAGAAGACTGTATAAATTGCTTGATCCCAAATTACCAGAAGACTGTATAAATTGTTTCATTCAAAATCATTACAAAACTGTATAGTGTTTTGTCCCAAATTACCAGAACACTGAATAAAGTGATTAGTTCAAAATCATCAGAAGACTGTATAAAGTGTTTTAGTTTCAAATCATCAGAAGTTTTTATAAAAATTACAAGACTGGATCGAGAGTTTTGATCAAAATGATCAAAAGTTTGTAGAAACAGCTTGAGTCAAAATTAGCAAAAAACTGTTAAAAAGATTTTGTTCAAAATTACCCAAAGACTGTATAAATAATTTGGTTCGAAATTACCAGAAGATTCTTCTTCCTCTATGTGCCATGTCCCTTTAGGATGGAGGCAATCATACCTCGCCACAATTTCCTGTCCTTTGTAGCTCTTAATAAATTTTGTCTTTTTGTTATCTCTTCTAAATCTTGTTTTGCAAGCCATTTACACAAACTCGTTCTTCTTCTTTGTGCCATATCCCTTTAATATGTTGATGATCATGGCTCTCCACAATTTCCTGTCCTTTTTAGCTCTTAATAAATTTTGTCTTTTTGTTATTTCTCCTTAACCCTGTTCTGCCATCCATTTACACAAACTCGTTCTTCTTCTTTGTGCCATATTCCTTCAATATGTTGATGATCATGGCTCTCCACAATTTCCTGTCCTTTTTAGCTCTTAATAAATTTTGTCTTTTTGTTATTTCTCCTTAACCCTGTTCTGCCATCCATTTACACGAACTCGTTCTTCTTCTTTGTGCCATATCCCTTCAATATGTTGATGATCATGGCTCTCCACAATTTCCTGTCCTTTGTAGCTGTTAATAAATTTTGTTTTTTTTGTTATCTCTTCTAAATCTTGTTTTTCCAAGCCATTTACTTAAGCTCACTAAGTAGATTATGCATTGTTTCCCTTTATCTGCCTTCAATCTGTCCTGTGAGTATCAGATTTTCTAAGCTCTCTTTCCTCATTATATCTCCTAGTCTCTTCCTGACATTTTTTTGTGTTCATTTTTTCTAAAACTTTGTCGTTTCTCACATGAAAGACATCTGAAGACAGCTAGAGAATACAATGTCCAAAACATAGCAATTATAAAACCAAAATGAAGACTCTAGTCTGAATATATTAATGTAAAATAATATAAATACTTAGTGAATTCAGTACTTAATCATAATGTCTATAATTTGTAACGTTCTTTTCATTGTAGTCATTATTAGTACTAATTTCATGATCTTAGACTCTTTTTAACAAGATGTTTATTTGCCTAATTATTACAACTTTCCCTGTTAAGCATTATTGTTATTATCATCTTTTCAGTCATTATCACTTAAAAGGAAATTTGACTTATAGCTGTCAGACAATGGTCTTGGAGAAAGTGAAAATGAAAGTAAAGTTGAGTCTGAGAGGATTTAGAATCTTATTCAAAGTGTAAAAGAATTCTGAAAGATGAATTAAGCTTATTTTGTGTTTAAGCTTATATTGGCTTAGACTCATATATACCATTTACACTTAAGGTGTTAGCATAATCACAAAACATACATATACACGTACATGGAAGTGCTGAAAAGTTCTTGGCCTGACCAAGAAGGAATTAAAAAAATCTATTGGCTCAACAGTCCAAAATCTGACCAAAGGACCAAACATCAAAATTTTATTGGAAGCCTTTCTACACCAAGCTGAAAAGTTTTAAAAGCACTCATATATATGAGAAAAATCTTTTTCCGATTTCTTTTTGAATTTGTAGGTCTGATGAATTGGATTGTGATTACGATTCCAATGTAATAAATTATAACCATGGAATGTTGGTGTTTGAGCCTTTTATATTATATTATATTTGTTAAGATGTTGAGTGTTTCCCCGTGCATGTATTGAAATAAAGACAAACACATACGTAGGAAAAATACTGGTATATCTGAAGAGGTATTTACAGCAGAGAGATTAGTAGTCAAATGAATGCAGGTTAGTCAGTAACAATCAGAAAGAGTATAAAGTCCAACTGTATCTTCCAGTAGAGAGACGGAAGTGTGATGGTCACCCGATCTCCCAGAACTCTCTAGACTGTCCTATTAGTAGTAGAGAGATTAGTCCATTCTGATGAGAAGGTGGGTGGCCCCAACAATATTCTTGCTCTGTCCTGGACATTGAGCTCTACCTGGATTTTATCCTCTTGAAATTTATATATATATATATATATATATATATATATATATATATACCACTGATATTTTATATATATATATATATATATATATATATATATTTACCACTGATATTTTATATATATATATATATATATATATATATATACTGTTGAAGCTTAAATAAGCATGGAATAATACAACACAAAATGTAGGTTAACAAAATGTATTGAAACAAAGAATAGGTACACAATATTTACAGTTAGTTTGGTATATTCTTGGGAAGACTGTTCCTGCATAATGGGTTGACTAAATCGCAGTCGGGCAGAGTCTCTGGATTCAATTTCTTAATCTCTACTATCTTCCCCGTCTTCCGGTACCAACCCATATTTATATGGTCGGTAGTCCACTTATGTAAATTAGGTGTATCATACACAACATATACAAAGCCTCACTGACAGATGAAATTTGTTAAAGCAGGATTTTAATGGTGTCTCTGCTTCAGAGGTTGATGAAGCCTGATCACAGTGCTTCAGTCTACTGTCTTTAAAACCTTTTAACTTAATGAAACATGTTTACGCCACTCCTTTCGGTTTGATGCTTGGGCTTTCCAGGTTTTCAGATCAAAGTTGAGACATTTCAAGTTGTCTTTCAATTTTTCTTTGTAGTGTAAAAGTGAACATCCAGTTGAACACTTGCACTTTGATAGTTGTCCATACAGCACCTTTTTTGGAAGCCTATACTCCTCTGTTGTCACAACATGACCAGCCCATCTGAGTTGTATCTTTGCTAGAATGGTTTCAGTGCATGTGATGTTGTTACATTTCTTCGGTATTGCACTATTCTTGACCCTGTCATCCTATTTTATATCACGTATGGCACGAAGACATCGTGTGTGAAAGGCGTCAAGTTGATTTATGTGCTTGCAGTACAGGGTCCAAGTTTCAGCACCCTAGAGAAGGGTTGCGAGAATGACTGATCAGTATATGTCGATCTTTACTGGTGTTCCATAACCCATGTTTATGTTTACCGAATCTTCTGCTGGCTTTGGCTATTCTGGATTGGATTTCTCTGTCTATTTTTCCATCTGAAGAGACTGTTTGATCGAAGATATGTCAACGCCTCAACAGTTTTTAATGCCGTACCTTCAATGAATACAGAAGGATTTCTGAGAAATGGCTTGCCTGGTACTGGCTCTGGTACATTAGCTCAGTTTTCTTTATGAAAGGCGCCAAGTTGATTTATGTGCTTGCAGTACAGGGTCCAAGTTTCAGCACCCTAGAGAAGTGTTTTTAAAGGTAACAGGCAACACTGGTCTTCACCCATCCTCTAAATCTTTCACGTGTTAAAGGCAGGCTGTTGGCCAAGGACTTGGAGAGGAGATGGGCATAACCCATGCATTCATTTCTCACTGCTGGCACAACAAATAAATCATTGACCATGTATATAAAGGTGTTGTTCACTATATAATCTCACAAGTCATTGTAAGTGAGTTGGATGCTCCATTACATGTGCCAGTCTAAACTTCAATATCACCTTCAAATATAAATATCTCTAAGGAGAACCTCCCATAGAATGATGTTAAACAAGACAGACCCACAGACCATTACTAGTCCATGAGATTCTCATTTCCAAATTTATGGCCTTGCACCACACTAAACTTAATCACTATCTAGTAGAGGGAACTTCTGACAGAGTTATGTTATATAAACTAGCCCCACAAACCATTACTTATGCAGAAAATCCTAACTGGACACAACAATTTTGTTGCCCTGTGTCAGACTAAGCTAATATCTATAAGTAGTACTTCCCATAGAGTGATATTAAACATATTAGTCTCAGAAACATAATTTTGTGGTCTTGTGCCAAGTCTAATAAATAATGTGCCTATCATCAGGTGATATTAAACTAGCTACTTTCACCAATTATTTCTAGTAAGAGCATCAGTAGATAATCCAGTATTGAGACCTTGTACTCAACTAAGCTCACATTCGTGATCACGAATTCCATAAGTCATTAGGGTCTACAGGGCACCACATGTACTGCAATCAAAGTAGCAGTGGTGTTTCCTCTGCAAGATAGCCTTGACAAAGTCCAACCCACTCCAGTCTGATTTGAATTCAGAGTTTTCCTTTTCCTAGGTTATAGGACTCAGTCTGGTCTGCTATTTACCCATAGATGAGGGGAGAAGAGATGGATTCGTACAAGGGTATTAGCTCTTAAGTGAATTCAGCTGGAATTTGAACTTAGCTGTCTGATTCCTCAATCTGAGCCACTATCCATTACTCAACCATGCTAAATAAAAATAAAGACAACTTTAAATGATTTTAAGCAAGATAGTCTCTCACTATTGTGGCCTTGTACCTTACTTTATTGGATATTCGAAAAGAATGACACCCAGACAGTTAAAGATAATGAATTTTAAGAAGTGAAGATATATTTTTATGCAATTTTCTTTCAAATAAATTAAGAATAATATAAATATCAGAGTAATAGCTAACACCCTAGCTTTGTCTGATTGAGACTTTGGCAAAGTTTAACCTTTGTGTATGCAAAAAAAAATATCTCAAAAGGACGGTTTTTCACTACTGTTACTGTATTGTAACTCAATACCCTCAGTAATGTTTATTGTTTTTAAAAAGCAATGATTAGCATTTTGATAAAAGGCAAACATATAATAGTGAATTTATACATATTTTTCATTCTTGACAACTTACAACAAATACATTAAACACTATTTATTTATTAGATTATTTAAAAGAATAATTTTAAAAACCAACTACAATCCAATGTTTATCATTTACCAATTTATAAAGAAATAAATATGAAACCAATTTTTTTTATTCAGAAATTTATAAAAATTTACTAAATTATAAAAGTATCTGAACCAACTATAATTAAATTTTTATTATTTACAATTTTATAAAGTTTGCATTGATTGACAATTAGCCAATGTTTTGCCAACTATTCCAAAGAATACAATTTGCCAGCTTCCTCAATTGCTTTAGCAAAAGAGCTTAGTGTTCATTCTTCACTTAAGATTTCTTCATCAGGCAACACTTGACTGAGAATAAATCTTCTTGGCATTTTTAGAAAGAAATCTTATTTTTATAATCTTGTAAATAAACATTGCCAAGGGAGTCGAGGTATATACAGTAATAACGATGTCAACAGAAAACATGTCCTTTTTTTTATTTTGCGGGCACAAAGGCTAAAACATTGCTGAGACTTTAGATGCCATGATTGATGCCAAACTTGTTCAGAAATATCTAAAAGATGAGATCAGTGATTAAAAAGATCTTCCAGAAAATGATGCATGTTGGTATTAGCAAGGACCTTCAAACCTTGTGGACTGGTGCTACAGAATCACAAAGAAGTGTACCAGATAACAGAAACCACATTACTTGAGGACTTTCAACAGCAGCAACAACAAAAATGGGTTGAATATGAAACTCAAAGAGAAATTAATAACAAAATCAAGATGTTGACACTCCACGTTAGTTTGAAAAGGAAGAGCCACATCGGTATAGAAAAGAGTGAAAACAATTATTGAACTCAAGAAACTTATTTTCATTGTTTTAATAGAAAGATTTTTAAATTTCAATTAAAAGTAGTATTAGTATATGGTGTGTATTTGCCACACAGAGTTTATTGACTATTCTATGTTAGGTAGAATAACGCGTTCTAGCCTTCAGTAGCACACCGATACTAATATTAGCATTAGCGTAGCCATTGATACACTAACACTGAATGCGAATATGAAAAGACGAAATACGCGAGCGTAACCAATGAAACATTTAATGTGGCAAGCAGCCTTCGTAAATATATACACAAGATTTATACATGTCCCAAAACAAATAATTGTCCATATTGTCCCAAAGGAACGAGGAGGTTAAACAGAATTAGTACAAAGAAATCACCTACCAATTTCATGGCCTTTGGTCATCCCCAGATGAGTGAATGAGTTTGTTGCATTAGGCCGTACACATGTTGACCAGTTTCCACATGTGTGGATGCTCTGGTGGTCAGGAAGGAAAAGAGGTCGTTCCTCCCAGAACGGAAGTGAAGACAAAAAAAGGCAGAAGAGTTCTACTCACTAAAAGGGGCCACAACTCTCATGGGCTAATGCAAAGGGAAAACAACTGTGGTCTCCCTACAGTAGCATTGGTTGTTTGGTTAATGACTACCAAATGTTTCCTTATAAGGAAATGGCCAATATTACCATTACCATCAGAGATGAGGCGAACAGATATTATACTTTGATCCCAGCCAAATAGCGGGGAAGGGAAAAAATGTAACTCTGGCTGCTCAGTCAGTAAATACCAAATGTTTCTTCATAAAGAATATAATATAATATTACCATTACCATCAGAGATGGTAACAGATACTACACATTGATTCCAGTCCAATGTACAGGGACTGAAGAAAAGCTTACTCAAGTAGCACTGGCTGCTATGCCAATGAATTCAGAACATTTCCTTATAAGGAAACAGCTAATATTACTGTTACTATTAGAGATAAGAACAGATATTACACTTTGATCGTCAATGGTGATTTTCTGAGCATAGCTTAGACTTGGTACAAGGCCTAAAATATGGGGCACCCAGTGCAGGTCAAACACACTTTTCTGTCAAAACTGATCTAGTGAGATAAGCTTGCTAATCATTACTCCACATTAAAGTGGCCATGGCTGCTTGGTCAATAAATCCAGAATGTTTCCTTATAAGGAAACAGCTAATATTAGTATTAGAGATGAGAAGAACAGATACTACACTTCAATCCCAACCCAATGGCCAGGAAGTGAACAAAAATATAACTTAAGTAGCACTGGATACTTGGTCAATGATAATTTTCTAAGCATAGGGGCACCCAGTGAGTATCAAACACACTTTTCAGTCAAAATTGATCTAGCGAGATAAGCTTGCTAACCATTATACCACATTGAAGTGACCATGGCTGCTTGGTCAATGAATGCCAACATTACCATTACCATTATAGTGGCATTTGTTAAAACAGGATGATAGCACAAGTTTAGAATTATTGTTTCTCTTCCATCAGAAGAATGAGAAGGAAAGGGGAGATAATTATGTTATAAGATGTAGAGATGGAAGGCAAGTTTTAAAAGCGAAGCAAAGCAAGTTAATTATACCTTGCTACGAGGTTGTTATTAATTCATTGAGCCTGGGTTCTTTCAAGTTTGTATTCAATTGCCATTTACTCCAAAGCGTTTGTCCAATTCCTTTTACTATGTCTGTAAGAATACACCTAAACTGCAGACCTTAACATACAATCATCCAATGTTAGTTACTTGCCAATGCAACATTAAATCAACTGTGATTATACTCGATAATATTCTCTTTTGTAATTCCTATCAACACACTACCTCTGTCAATGATGAAAATGGATAAAGCAGCTATTTTACTACTATTAACTAAGCAGTTAATTTAAAAAAAAATGTTATTCTCATTATTATAAAATCTATATGTCAAGCAACTCTTTGCTACTTGTACGCTGTAACCCAATACTACCAGATGCATGGGTGGGTTATTATCAAATAAACTAGTTCGCATACTAGATTCTCCTGATGAGGAGGGTGGCTAGACACCTACTAGGATTAAAAACAAGAACTGGCAAAGGGCAGATGAACCTTTGTGTAGGGTTAATAGACATCTAACACAATGGGGTTGACAGGGCTCCATAGCTATGCATGCAGCCAGATGACACCGCATCACTGTATAAAGGGCTTCCTAGATTGAAGTTAATAGCCAAGGCAGGGAGAGTGAGGCCGCACAATGGAATCAATGGCCACATGTTCATGACCAAGTCAAACATTTAAGTTGTGATTTAACCCAAAGAGGGATGAACTCCACCAGGTCAAATTACCCCAAACCCATCCCACATATAAATGAATACCTCCCTGCCTTTCAACAGAGATATGTGGAGGGAGCGGGTCAGGTGCTCAGTTGTGCAGCAATATTATGAACCCATCTGGTGATGGAACTGATGATGATGATGATGGAACTAATGATGATGATGATGATGATGATGATGATGATGATGATATCCTATAAATAGATTTAGTTCAAATACTTTCGAATGTGTCAGCCATTTTCAAGATGCACATGACACCACATTTATTCTTGAAAATGACTGAGGCCATCAAAAATACTTGAACAAAACAACAACACAACATGTAATTTGGACAATTTGTGCACAACAACACAACATGTAATTTGGACAATTTATGCACAACAACACAACATGTAATTTGGACAGTTTATGCACAACAACACAACATGAAATTTGGACAGTTTATGCACAACAGCACAACATGTAATTTGGACAGTTTATGCACAACAACACAACATGAAATTTGGACAGTTTATGCACAACAACACAACATGAACTTTGGACAATTTATACACAACACAACATGTAATTTAGACAGTTTATGCATAATTTTGATCACACAACACAACACCTTATTCAAAAACTGAAAAAATAGAATGAAAAATGAAATGGACAAACTTGTCAGTTACCTTTAATTAAACTTGTTTGAATGAATATTTGCTACCTAAATATGCCTTATTCATATACATATACATGCATACATTTTGAGCACTATGTATAGAAATATCTGCTGTTTCTTTAATCTTAAATCTGATATATATATATATATATATATATATATATATATATGCACACAAGTTACTACCCATATCTTTGGGTATATTGAATTGCACACATGAATTGAATGTATTACTCACTTTTGCTGCAAAAGTTTATGAGTGTGTAATAAGAGAAAGAGTATTACCTTTAAGTATTAAGTATTAAGAGAAAGAGTATTACCTTTAAGTATTAAGTATTATATTAAGAGAAAAAGTATTAAGATTAAGTATTAAGTATTACCTTTAATTATTTGCTATTAAGTATTAAATATTAAGAGAAAGAGTATTACCTTTAAGTATTAAGTATTAAGTATTAAGAGAAAGAGTATTACCTTAAGAGAAAGATATTAAGTATTAAATATTAAGATTAAGAGAAAAGTATTTAAGTTAAGTATTAATTATTAAGTATTAAGAGAAAGAGTATTACCTTTAAGTATTAAGTATTAAGTATTAAGAGAAAGAGTATTACCTTTAAGTATTAAGTATTAAGAGAAAGAGTATTACCTTTAAGTATTAAGTATTAAGTATTAAGTATTAAGAGAAAGAGTATTACCTTTAAGTATTAAGTATTAAGTATTAAGAGAAAGAGTATTACCTTTAAGTATTAAGTATTAAGTATTACATTAAGAGAAAGAGTATTTTAAGTATTAAGTATTACATTAAGAGAAAGAGTATTACCTTTAAGTATTAAGTATTAAGTATTAAGAGAAAGAGTATTACCTTTAAGTATTAAGTATTAAGTATTAAGAGAAAGAGTATTACCTTTAAGTATTAAGTATTAAGTATTAAGAGAAAGAGTATTACCTTTAAGTTTACATTAAGAGAAAGAGTATTACCTTAACATATTAAGTATTAAGAGAAAGAGTATTACCTTTAAGTATTAAGTATTAAGAGAAAGAGTATTACCTTTAAGTATTAAGTATTAAGAGAAAGAGTATTACCTTTAAGTATTAAGTATTAAGAGAAAGAGTATTACCTTTAAGCATTTAAGTATTAAGTATTATTAAAGAGTATTACCCTAGATTAAGAAAAGAGTATTACCTTTTTAAGCATTAAGAGAAAAGAGTACATTTATTAAGTATTAAGTATTAAGAGAAAGAGTATTACCTTTAAGTATTAAGTATTAAGTATTAAGAGAAAGAGTATTACCTTTAAGTATTAAGTATTAAGTATTAAGTATTAAGAGAAAGAGTATTACCTTTAAGTATTAAGTATTAAGTATTAAGAGAAAGAGTATTACCTTTAAGTATTAAGTATTAAGTATTAAGAGAAAGAGTATTACCTTTAAGTATTAAGTATTAAGTATTAAGAGAAAGAGTATTACCTTTAAGTATTAAGTATTAAGAGAAAGAGTATTACCTTTATTGAGAAAGAGGACACCTATTTAAGTATTAAGAGAAAGAGTATTACCTTTAAGTATTATATTAAGTATTACATTAAGAGAAAGAGTATTACCTTTTAAGTATTACCTTTAAAGAGAAAGAGTATTATTTAAGTATTAAGTATTAAGAGAAAGAGTATTAAGTATTAAGTATTAAGAGAGTAGCTATTGTTATTAGACATTAAGTATTAAATATTAAGTATTAAGTATTAATTATTAAGAAGAAAGAGTATTACCTTTAATTAAGTATTAAGTATTAAGAGAAAGAGTATTACCTTTTAAGTATTAAGTATTAAGAGAAAGAGTATTACAACTAAGTATTAAGTATTAAAAGTATTAAAGTATTAAGTATTAAGAAAGAGAAAGAGTATTACCTTTAAGTATTAAGTATTATTACCTTTAAGTATTAAGAGAAAAGAGTATTACCTTTAAGTATTAAGTATTAAGAGAAAGAGTATTACCTTATTAAGTATTATAAGAGAAAAGTATTACCTTTACATTAAGTATTAAGTATTAAGAGAAAGAAAATTACCTTTAAGTATTAAGTATTAAGTATTAAGAGAAAAGAGTATTACCTTTTAAGTATTAAGGTATTAAAGAAAGAGTATTACCTTTATTAAGTATTAAGTAAAGAGACACTTAAGTATTATATTAAGTATTAAGAGAAAGAGTATTACCTTTTAATTGTTAAGTGTTAAGTATTAAGTATTATTAGAAGAGTATTACCTTTATTTAAATTATTATAAAGTAAGAGAAAGAGTATTACCTTTAAGTATTAAGTATTAAGTTAAGAGAAAAGTATTACCTTTAAGCATTAAGTATTAAGAAAAGAAAGATTACCTTTAAGTGATAAGTATTAAGTATTAAGTATTAAGAGAAAGAGTATTATAAGTATTTTTAAGTATTAAGTGATTGCTATTGTAACAAGAGAAAAGAGTATTACCTTTAAGTATTAAGTAATAAATTAAGTAATAATAAAGAAAATACCTTTAATTGTTATATTAAGTATTAAGAGAAAGAGTATTACCTTTTAATTACAAGTATTAAGAAAAGAGTATTAATTCTAAGTATTAAGTATTAAGAAAAGAGTATTACCTTTAAGTATTAAGTATTAAGTATTAAGAGAAAGAGTATTACCTTTAAGTATTAAATTTAAGTATTAAGAAAGAGAATTATTACCTTGCTTTAAGTATTATTATTAGTAATAAGAGAAAGAGTATTAACCAAGTATTAAGTATTAAGTATTAAGAAAGAGTATTACCTTTAAATATTGCTATTAAGAGAAAGAGTATTAATATTACATTAAGAGATATTACCTTAAGTATTACCTTATGCATTATTATTAAGAGAAAGAGTACTCTTTATATTAAGTATTAAGTATTAAGAGAAAGAGTATTACCTTTAAGTATTAAGTATTAAGTATTATAATAAGAAAAGTATTACCTTTAAGTTATTAAGTATTAAGAGAAAGAGTATTAAAGTATTAAGTATTAAGAGAAAGAGTATTACCTTTAAGTATTAAGTATTAAGTACATTAAGAGAAAGAGTATTACCTTTAAGTATTAAGTATTAAGTATTAAGAGAAAGAGTGATTTACCTTTAATTGAAGTATTAAATAAGAGAAAGAGTATTAAGTATTAAGAAAAGTATTACCTTTAAGTATTAAGTATTAAGTTAAGAGAAAGAGTATTAAGTATTAAGAGATTAAGTATTATGAAAGAGTATTACCTTTAAGTATTAAGTATATATTAAGTATTAAGAGAAAGAGTATTACCTTTAAGTATTAAGTATTAAGAGAAAGAGTATTACCTTGAAGGTTAAGATGGAAAGTATGTACTGTTATGTTATTTTGTTGTTTCTTTCATGGATAAACTCCTGGTACTTTTCACTGGTACCTTTTATGATGTGTACAATTTCTATGCACCCTGATACCTTGAAATATTTTGCATCTCTCCTATTTTATCATGATAATTCTAGAAAACATTTTTATATAGCACCTCAATAGGAGGAATCAGTTATCAAGACTCACCTGCCTGGCAGTGCAGATCAAAGTACAAATTTCATAACTTTCAATTCAGTGATTTAAAAATCATGAAATTAATGAATAATTACTTTAAATATCAAAGTGAGCTCACGCAAAATTCCAAGTTTCTTTACAATTTCAAAAATTTTCTTGAAATACTCTTTGTTTTTTTTTTCACAAATAAAGGCTTCTTTTTTAATTTTGATGAATAAAGAAATAGAATCACAAAGAGTAATGATATCAGAATAAGGCTTAACTAATGGATAAAATGACCTGTAAATTTAAAGGTCAAGGATAT
The DNA here is from genome assembly GCA_903632075.3 of Acanthosepion pharaonis. Lineage (NCBI taxonomy): Eukaryota > Metazoa > Mollusca > Cephalopoda > Sepiida > Sepiidae > Acanthosepion > Acanthosepion pharaonis. Next base: position 1,715,812 of record CAHIKZ030003920.1, on the reverse strand, counting down.
CAGGAGAATTTGGAATCTAGTGTATGTATCCTGTTTTTCTTTTATCTTTAAAGACTCAAAGGCATCTTTCTGTTTCTTTAATGGCTAAAAAGTAGGGAGTTAGAACAAGGAGAGGTAAATTGGGATCATTCTCACTAAATGACTGTTATTAGCTTCTTCACCTTTTTCTATGCATCTTCAACCTTCTATTTACACATTTCTATTTTCACTTTCACTTTCTTTAATCTACTCGAATTGTAAAAATTGATAGCATAGTCTGAATTAATCTTTAATTTTGGGCTCAGCTGTAGGCATTGTCAATGTTAGAATAAAAAGAAAATAATAAATAGAAGGCCTAAAAGAAGAAATGTTGCTGGAGAAAAAAAAAGGTTTAAACAGACAAACATGTTATTTGTCTAAGATTTAAACTTTGTCTTTTCTTTCCAAAAACTTGTGGTGACTCAGCATGACTTACACATACTTTCCAATGCGCCCGCTCAACTCAATCACTTTGATTAACTGACTGCCTGTTTTCAAAATCTCTCCTCCTTGTTTACCTCTCGGTCTGAATCAATTATTGATGGACCTTTCATGGATTAACCAATGATGTATATGAGGCCTGCCCGGAAAGTATCCAGCCATTTTGAATGAGTAGAAAACTTGAGAACCAGTAGTGCAGCCTTAATGCAGTTTGGTAACTCACCAGAGAGCACATTACTGCATCTGCAGGATCAGGCATTGTTCAGTGAAATTGGTTCAGTCACAAAATAAATGCCATTGAGTGGCCGTCTACATGGTCTTTATGTAACTTTCCAACCAAATTATAGAGATGTTACTCTACATGTGGGAACAGTCTCCCATAGAGTCATTCAGTTTACAGTGAAATGCCAGCGAGTGAAATTGTATACTGTCTAACCATCACAATCTTGTACAAAGTTTTTTCATACATTGTCACCTTACCTAGATTTCTCAGTCTCCATACAGACCAAACTTGGCTTTTTGTGTCTTACTTTGCCAAAAGTTAAAACTGCTTGAAAAGAAGATATTTTAAAACTTGAATAATGTTAAAATTAAAGAGAATGTAACAATGGTGGCAATTCTGAAAGAGTTCTTGCAAACTGTTTTGAAAAGTAGAAAGTTTTGTTTTTGTTTAGCAGCATATCAACACCTATATGGGTTATTTAAGGCTGAAATCTAAATATTTTGTACACAATTTTTATTTTAAATTTTTAGAGATAATAACAGTTTTAGTAACTGAAGTTTTATTAATTAACATTTATCTGGTGGTGGGAGTAAGAAGAGGTGGAGTTATACCTTTCTCAAAGATATTTTTGCATAAGTGAATATAACGAACCCAACTGGAATTGGAAATCGGCTCTTTGATTAACAATTCCGAGCCATTATCCATTGCACCACCCGCACATCCAAACTTACAGCACCCAGTATTACTAAGCAGTCACCCATCTAGGTACTGACCAAGCTTGATGTTGCTTAACTTCAGTGATCATATGGGAACCAGTGCTACAACATGATGTGTCCGTAAGCCAAAAATAGAAAGGACATTGGGATTAAGGAGAATACAATGAAACTGCTGAAGGCAATCCTGAAAGAGGGCTTTGCAGACTGATTGTAAATGTATAACAGATATGTATGTAAGATTGCAAAGAGAATAATTAACTTGTTAACAAAGAATTAATGTCAACTGACCGGATCTTTCATGGACATAATCTGTATTAACATTGATTATTTTACTTTACTGAACACAAAACAGAAATATCACAGTTTCCATTTTGGGAAATACATCTGTTTGATGCTTTGGCACACATCATCATGTTTTTAGTAAAGGTTCTTTACGGGTTTCGTCTCTTTCAACATCATACCCCCTCTCCACAGTGATCCAGCCGATACTGATCAGGTATCAACTTGTGTGCCATCCATCAGCTATAACGAACTATATAACTATAAAAGATTCAACTGTTGCTTAGGCAGGAATTAAACATAGATTACAATTGACTCTAGTCGTCACAGACCAGAAATCAAATGACTATATTTCTTTGATACAGATTCATTAGAATTGCAACAATTATTTCTACAGGTGATACAATAAATAGACTTTTCAAGCTTCTTCTTCTTTATTTTCTTCTTCTTTTTCATGTTCCTTCAGGATATGGGTGATCAGGGCTCTCTACGACTTCTTAAGTCTTAGCAAAGTTTGTCTTTTTACTATCCCTCTCAGTCCCTGTTCTAACATACATTTACACAAGTAGGGGTCACTTGCTGTTTCCCTCTGCACCTCTTGAATACAATATGCCCTGTGAGTGTCAAATTCCCCAGGCCCTCTCACTGTGCATCCCAGAAATTTCAAATGTCCCTTTTTGTTTCCATTTTTTCCTAATTTTTCCTCCTTGTCCTTGTTCTGCCGTCTTTTTTTTTTTTTATTTCTTTGTTGCTGATATGCTATGGTATTCTCAGTATCCTTCTGTAGGTCATATCTCTGTTACTTCGTCTTCTCTTCATCACCACCTTGCTTTTCTTTTGCTTAATGACTTGGTAAGATAGTCATTTACTTGATCTTGGCATATGGTTAAATTCATACTAAAAACAGTTTCTTATTTGATCCCAGAACTTAAGCAGTGTCAAGCCCAGGCAGTATTTAGATGGGTGACTACTTGGGAAATCTGGGTCCTGTAAGCAATCTCCTTCAATCTGAAAAATGTTTTGGCTTTAAATAACTCACAAAGGATTAATAAGAAATAAATCAATCAATGAATCAATCACTTGATCCTGATGATCATTAACACTTTCCCTGGCATAGATATGTATATATGTTTTTACTGAAAGTGTCTTTTTCAGACATGGACAAATAAACATATCCAAAACATAACATTTAAAAACCAGCTACAGACATGTTTATACATTGATTGTGATTCTTTTTATGCCCTTATGAACATGAAACAAGTCCAATTGTTAACTCATTTATCTGATAGAGGTGTCAGCCACTGATCAGGTACTTCAAGGTGCCTCAGTTTCTTAATAACTATATTAAAAACAAATCATAATAATTCATCTGAAAATGAAACGTTTTTCTCAAAATGAATGGCAGCAAATGAGTTGACTTGAACAGTGTTCATTAAGTGCATATTCAAGACTTGGTTGGAGGCAGTATATTTTCAATTCATGCTATCAAAAATGAATACTAAAAAATACTCAAATTAATAATGAAAATGAAGATTCTTATAGCTATCATTACATGGTGTAAATACACAACAAAAAATTAAAAAAATTAATAATTTACTATTAATTAATAATACTAAGTGATTTATAAAACTATTATGTCTGTAGTAGGTATAAACAAACAGGAACAGATATAAACAGAATTAAAAATTACTACAAATAAAAATGCTTCATCTAAACTTAAGAATCTTATGTCTATTAACAGTTGAATTAAACAAGAAACAACAAAAATGACATGAAAGAAAAACAAAATATGAATTAATAATGAAAATGCTTTAATTTGAGACTATTACATCTACTAATAGGTGGTAACAAACGACAAAAATAAAAGGAAACTAATGGATAAGATTTTGTTATAAATATAACATGACACCTAAAAGATGGTACAAGATTAGTGAGAGGGAAGGTAAAATTGTGAACAGTAAAGAAATATTAAACCAAGAATTATTATTTCATCTGCTAAGCAATTTTATTTTTTGCTTTTTATATATCCAACTAAGAAATTCCATGAATGAGATAGATAGATAGATAGATAGATAGATAGATAGATAGATAGATAGATAGATAGATAGATAGATAATGAATGAACACATAGATAGATAGATAGATAGATAGATAGATAGATAGATAGATAGATGAACAGATTGAGATAGATAGATAGATAGACAGATAGATAGATAGATAGATAGATAGATAGATAGATAGATAGATAGATAGATAGATGAACAGATTGAGATAGATAGATAGATAGATAGATAGATAGATAGATAGATAGATAAGAATTAATGAACATATTGAGATAGATTGATAGATAGATAAATAGATGAACAGAGTGAGATAGATAGATAGATAGATAGATAGATAGATAGATAGATAGATAGATAGATAGATAAGAATTAATGAACATATTGAGATAGATTGATAGATAGATAAATAGATAGATGAACAGAGTGAGATAGATAGATATAGATAGATAGATAGATAGATAGATAGATAGATAGATAGATAGATAGATAGATATGAAGAAACTGAAATATGTAGATAGATAAATAGATGCGAGCAGACTGAGATAGCTAGATAGATGTGAGCAGACTGAGGTAGGTAGGTAGGTAGGTAGGTAGGTAGGTAAGCTAATTTAATCAATAAACACTAGAGCAAAATAAAAATTAGTAGGAAATTGGAAATTTGCAGACATTGCCTCCATTTTCCTGAATGCAATACCTTCTATTGTTACCATTAACAGACTTGGAATTGTAGGAAGTATCATTACTTTTCAAGACCCCATTCAATAGCCGGACCTCCTTGAGAGTGGCTTGTAAATAAACCTGAACATGTTTCAAAGGCGAAACAAGAGGGGAGTCAGAAAAACACTTATTACTTGAAAATGAGTCCTTATCTATTTCTTTTGTTGTTCAGCAAAAGAGTGGAAACAAGAATCTCTTGTTAACTTCCTCAATTGTTGCTGGAATGTGATAGGTTTGTGTGCAGCTCGAGTGAAATCGTTTGAGGATCTTTAATGCCAACTTTTGTTGATTCAAGATTGAGAAAAGGTTGAAAAGAATTTCAATGTCAGATTCAAACCAGCAGCATGACTCCTCGTTACTATTGTCATAATTCTGTGATTGTGATGGAGGCGACTCTATGCTCATCTTAATTGGGAGTAGAGGGTGTGGATTTTATCATCAGATTATGATCTGTATTATGATAGGAAAGAAGGAGAACTAGTTAAAAAGACAGAAAGAAAGAAAGAATCTTGGTAGAAAGAAAGGAAGGATTTAAATACAGAGAAAGAAAGAAAGAAGGAAAAAAAGGATGAGTACAAAGAAAGGAATAAGTCAGATACAGAGAAAGAAAAAAGAGGCTAGTGACAGGGAAAAGGAAGGAGTTATATACAAAGACAGAAAAAAAAGAAAGAACGAAAGAAAAAGAGGGTAAGTACAAATGAAGGAAAAAACTAAGTAAAATGAAAGAAACAAAGAATGAATGAATCAATGAATTAATGAAAGAAACAAAGAGGTCAGATACTAAGAAGAAAAAAGAAGCAAAGTACAAAAAAGGGGGAAAGTAAGAAAAGAAAGAAAATGGTTAGGTACAAAGAAAGAAAGAAAGAAAGAAAGAAAGAAAAAGAGGATAAGTATAAATAAAGGAATAATTTAGATACAAAGAAATAAAGAACAAAAGGAAGAAAGAATCTAGAGACAAAGAAAGAAAGAAAGAAAGAAAGAAAGAAAGAAAGAAAAGATAAGTATAAATAAAGGAATAATTTAGATACTAAAAAAGAAAGAACAAAAGGAAGAAAGAATCTAGAGACAAAGAAAGAAAGAAAGAAAGAAAGAAAGAAAGAAGCTTCATACAAAAATAGATAGAAAAAATAGAAATTTCCAACTAAATCCTTTATTTAATCAATGCGGGTAAATTATTCTCCTTCTGTCAAAGTTTTGGGATATCTCATCTTGTTCTTTTTTAGCTCAGTTATTGCTTAGCCTGTTTCCACAGTGACTGAGTCTGTACTACCGAGCCGAGAGATTGAACTCATAATTATTATGCCACCAAATTCAGAAACCAACACTTCAACTGTTCCACACTAATATTCTCTATAATTTTAAAATTACTCAATCTGAATTGACACTTTGTTAGCACATTGATACTGATTAGTTTATGTTCAAGTTCCACTATTAGCTATCTTTCTTTATCAATTATTAGTGGAATTGTCCATGAATAGATTCCTAGTAGAGTGCATTTCCTTTTGTCAAAGACCACCATCTCAGTATTTCTCACTTAAAGATTTTCAGTTTACTTAATCACTAAAACCTTAGAAAAGGATTTTGAATTCTCAGCATGTTGTCAATCAGTGGTTGTTAATGAGCCTTAACGAGGACATCAAAGACACCAAAAGACTTTACATGCATAATATTGGCATTGCAGGGTGCAACAGATCACTAGCTCTTTGAAACCATGACTGGTTGTTGACTGTTGTCAAGTAGGTAGCCATTTGGAATTAAGTACTCAATAACTGGATAATTAATGAACATTGATGAAGCACCAAGGGAGACATTGGTACCGTTTTATGTAGTTCCTTTTCAGGATGACTGAGTGACATTCGCTGTGTCTAAAAAATTTCCAGTCATTCAGTATTAGTGAAAAATAGACATTGCGATCAAAAATTAGTCACAGAAATCCAGAGGCACATTGGAATGGTAAAAGATGCCTTCCAAGAGCTAAACAAAGACTTAAGAGGCATGACAATTACATTGAATTCAAAGTTGGCATTCACCTAGTCTGTTTGCCAACCAAGGCTAGAAAGCTCATTCTGTCCTTGTTATGTAAGCCATAGTTGGAGAGAGAAGAGATGGCTACATTCCATCACAGCCAATCAAACTCTGAACTACTGTTAGTCATGATGAACAGATGTCCCTTCAAAGAGGCACTTTGCCTTGAGAGAATATTAGACCTCAAACTCACCACAAAATGAGTCCAATAGTGTTATAAAAGACCTTGGAGAATTCCAGGAAGATATCTTTAATAATTTCTAAGGTGCTGTTGTGGCTTTGTTCAGGCCAAAAATAATGACACAAAGAGAGGAATTGAGTTAAACAAATATATTAACAGAAACAGTAATGCAAACATATACAAGCAAGAGTGTTACAGCAAGAATGTTCAGTCCGATTGTCAGAGCTGACTGCTTGAAACTTCCCAAAAGGCAGTACCTGCTCCTATTTATAGCTGGGAGAGTCTATGCATGCATGGGTAAATTACCATAACAGGTACAATGGTTCAAAGCTTAATTTAACAATTGGACAATTTTGCTGTTACATGATTTGGACAATTTTGCTGTTACACCTGTTATATATATATATATATATATATATATATATATATATATATATATATATATATATATATGAAGAAATATATATATATATATATATATATATATATGAAGAAATATAGTCTTAAGGTGTGCTACATTTATGGGATAAAAGTGCTCAATATCAGAGATGGAGCGTGTGTAAATATAAAAGTGAACATTGAAGTCAACACTTAGAGGCAACAGTCTGTTTCATGCTAGATGCAATCATCAGGCCTGATGACTGTGTCTAGTATGAAACAGACTGTTGCCTCTAAGTGTTGACTTCAATGTTCACTTATATATATATATATATATATATATATATATATAAATTATTAGGATGATTTGAGATAATCATAATTAAGTAATTCATCAAGTCTAGAAGTAAGTACAGAATGCAGAAACACTGGACGACTGTTTCGTCCTATATTTGGGACTATATCAGCAGTGCGTATCCACTACTGAGAATTGAACCTGGACCATTACAATACAGTGCAAGCATCATACCAACTGTACCAACAGGCCTCAGTGACAAAGAGGTATTGAATTAGACTCAATATAGCACTGCTATTCACAAATTCTGTGGTGTAACTCATCCAAGTTTCTCTTACCCATAGGACTGTTCTCTCACAAGCCATGACTACTATCTCCAAGTCACTCCATCCAGAGCATTAGAAGATATATAGATATATATAAAAGTGAACACTGATAATTTGTCTGGTTTTTCTTGGTCTGTTACATTCATTGAAATGTGTCTAAAGGAAAGGTTGCTGCCTATCCCTGACCCTGGAACTACTTACCAATTTGTTGCCATTAGCCATGCTCACTGCACTATGACATTCCCAAGTTTTGACAGCAAAATCTTATGATCATCAATTTCTGGTGCAAAAATTACCATGCCTGATCATGTGATCATAATCAACAAATAAGATTGCATTTTAAACAGATCTGATCCATTTTTTTTTTTTTGCATAGAACAGAAAGAATTCTCAAATTCCAGTTTGATACAACACATATCACTGCATACCCACACATCTCTCTATCTCAATGTAACTATTGAAAATGATAGAATTGTGAAACCAGTAAAGTTACTATAAGTAAACATTCTTAAAGTCACAAGTTGCATTTTCAACTTCTTTTTCTTTTTTATTTAAGGTTCATCAGAAATTACACACATGTATCGTACACTGCTTGAGATGACAGATTTATGTGAAGTCTGCTTAACCAATGAAAAACAAACAACAGAAATCTTATTAAAGAAAAATATGTGGTCTCCAACAGGATTCAAATCTGTGTCCTCCTTGGCAGGAGAACTCGTCATTAGACCCAAAATGCCATAGAGCGTCTCAACCTCAGGGATCTCATATCTTTCTTTAATAATATTTTTAAAATATTCAGGCCAGTAGACAAAGATAAATAAATATACTGTTTAATAAATAAACAGAGGATCTAATGAAATATTGGAATCCACTAAAATATTGTTTAAGTAATAATACACACACACACACACACACATATATACATATATATATATATATATATATATATATATATATATATATATATATATATATATATATATATATATATTAAAAAGAAGAGGGGGTGCCGCAAACGTTTTTTTGTAATGTGGATTTATTGAGAAAAAATATTATACTTTGTTTTACATAATTTCACGACACATGTTTCTGGTCTGGTCTCTTAACCGTCTTCAGGTGAATGTGGAGATTTTACATATTATTAAAAATAATTAATTTTTCTTCATGTTCAATGTGGAATATTCTCGATATGAGACATTCTGTTTGTGTGTTGGCAATCCGAATTTTCTTTCTAGAATTGTTGTATTTTCTTTCTAGAATTGTATATATATATATATATATATATATATATATATATATATATATATATATATATATATATATATATATATATATACATATATATATATATATATATATATATATATATATATATATATACATATATATATATATATATATATATATGAAGAAAAATTTTGAAAAAAAAAACAAAATCCTTAAATGTAGTTAAAATGAAAGAAATGTCGACGTCTGACGTTTCGGTTTAATAAACCTTTTTCAAGACAATATTCATTAAAATACAATTCAGTTCAATTTAACAAAGACGATGGACATAAAAACACAAGTCTTATTCAAAACAGATAACTGAAAATTTTTAAAATGATCAGCCTTCCGTCTAACATGGTCACATGCTGTCGTCACATGGGCGACGCTTTTCATAACGTATTCCTAAAAGTTTGTGATTATTTTGTTTTTCAAAATTTTTCTTCATTCTGTCGGATTTATATCCATTTACACTTGTTTTTATATATATATATATATATATATATATATATATATATATATATATATATATATATATATATATATATATATATATATATATATATGTAAATATGAATTAAATAAATGAATACAGATACAGGCAACCATACATGTGTCTGATCATGCGCATTTATAAATTTGGAAATAAATATTTTATTTAATTTTTGCTGTTAATAAAACAGTGTTCAATATGGTAATACAGAGCTATAAAAAACCGAATTAATAAATATACATATTACCATACATTGTAAGGTAATATGTATATTTATTAATATATATATACATATTTATTTATATATATTATTTATATATATATATTTATATATATACATATATATATATATATATTTATTTATAAATTCATGAATCATGCATACAAAAAAACAAATATAGAGGTTAATGATTTAAATGGCGAGAATACATCTTTGCAAACAATATCAATAAGATACACCAGCCCCGAACCTGTATATGAATGATATGATCCCTGTTTATAAATATTTATAAATATTTATTTATAAATATATATTTATATATATATATTATATTATATATATATATATATATATATATATATATATATATATATGTGATTAGTAAAAAAAGAGTTTATAGCTTATAAAGTAGAGTAGATAAGTTGGTCAATAAAACAAGTCAAACAAAAGAGTACTGATGAAATCAGTATGAAAAATATTTATTAATATTAACCAGGTGACAAAAATGAAGCACAGAGATTGAGGTTCCAAGGTTGGCATTTTCGTACACACCTGTGTTCTTCTTCAGTGGATGCGAGAAATAAACAGAGACACTGTGTGATCTATCCAACATTAGTTTTTTGAGGTGTGCTGACTCTGCTTGTAGATGGAAATATGAGAAAAAATCCATTCCCTGTTTGATTTCTTGCTGTGTGAAATTTTTATCCATTATCCTTTTGCCTATATGCTGTATAGAATTTGATGACTGCAATAGTCATATATATATTTTTTTCTATTTTAATCAAAATCAAATGCATAAAAAATTTTCAATGCTGATTTTCATGTCAGAAATTGTCTCTTTTTGTGTAATCGATTCAGCGTTATCTTCCCAGTGCCAATTTTTTGCAGTTTGGTCTTGTGCCAGAATTTCCTCAATATTTCTGTGTTTATAACACTCAAAATTTAATATATAACAAGTCTTTTTTTAATTACCAATTAATGCATACATCTTGTAAAGAATCTTTCTGCCACAATGAAATTTCCATTTATCATTGTTTGCGGATTTTTCTCCATGCACGTTAAATTCAGTTATTTTAAAAATTGGTCTGACACATGGGAATGCCAAGATAAAAGCAAAACTTTCAGTCTTTTCTTATCTACAGATAATTAAATCCATTTCCCTATCTTGTTGCAACTGAGTGGTGCCACAGAACAGTAGATTGCTTTCAGCTGTCATGAGACGCACTCGGTTGTTGGAATTTGTTTTAGTGCAACATCAAGTTGCATCAGTAAACAACGCCAAGAGTGCATCATTGCTTCATCATAATTTCTAAAATTGTCAAAGACATTTCTTCTGGAAATATCATAAACAAACTCCCTTTTTTTTACCTGCCAATAAATGCTAAAAATATATTTTGTTCAATCTTTATTGCTTTCACTCTCTCTGTCTCTCTCTCTATGTCTCAGGTGCTATCCAAAAGATTTAGGGAATTTAAATATGACGAAACAAATTTATTTAACCTAACACCTACTTTTTACCATCTTTAAAGTACTGAATACAAACAGTAATCTTACAAAATGTAACCTTCACAAAGAAGAGTATCAAAAGTTTTCCTTGAATTTACTTTTTATAGAAAGTTCAAATTTCTAAAAAAATTCAGTAGCTCTCTCTCTCTCTCTCTCTCTATATATATATATATATATATATATATATATATATATTTCATAAAATACATCTTTCTGATGAATAGGAGGGAGTCATCAGCGATGTGATATTCCTTGGTTCCTTGAGAATTTTGAGTCACTCAACATTGAATTCACTCCTCCAACTGACCCAATCACAGCTGATTGAGCCCTGATTCTCCCCCTCCCCCAGCAACAGGCTTTTACAAACTGCTCCCATTTTAATATTGGTAAATTTGACTTGTAGCTGCTTCCGTAGTTTTGTTCTGCTTAACCATTATCTTCATATAAGTTTTCTAGGCTTTAGCTTGAGTTTGGCACTAATTTCATTACCAGGAAAACAGTGCACTGGTTGTAGTAAGTTTGCTTTTTCTTGGTTCAAGAAAGGGAATTTGTCTGCTCTATTTTTCTTGGTGAACCTTTGTTTGCACTTGTACCATCAACACACACACACACAATAATTATATATATATATATATATATATATATATGTGTGTGTGTGTGTGTGTGTGTATGTATGTGTAAAAAAAAAATTTTTTTTTTGAATACATACTAATTGCTTACCAGACTTTGAATTATGGCACTTTGAATCCTCCATATATTTTGACTGACCTTTCAACCTTTCAACCTGACCTGATAAATATTCATGAATATTCTCAAATTTCAAAGCCTTGATAAACAAATGACATCTCTGCTTTTGGTATATAAACATGTTCAACAAAATAAATCTTACATTTGTCGTGATAAAGTCCCTCAGAGGACAAAACTAGAATAGTTTTTCCTCTTCTTTTTTTATTCATATATATATATATATATATATATATATATATATAGTAATAATCCATTGGTATGTAATCCTAGTGAATCCTAATAATATAAAATATTAAAACTGATCTACAAAGAGAGCTCAATGTATTTATTCTAACAGAGCATATAAATTACATACAATAGGAATTTAAAATTACCTTATAATTAAGATTTACTTGTAAGATGAAATGATCAAAACTATGAGGTAATTTTAAATTTCTTGTATATATATATATATATATATATATATATATATATATATATATATATATATATATGCATATTTCATTGAATATTACAGACAAGGTGCTTTTATATAGTTTTTTATACAATTTCTCATGCGATCTAATAATTTTTTTCTTTTCGAATGATGAATTCTATAAAAACTGTTTGAATGTTCTTTTTATCCGAGTGCTTTTGGCTATACATTTAGCCATTTTCAAGGATAAAATATTTTAACTGTTAAATAAGAAATAGTTTGTTGTATGTATGTTTTATAAAATGCTTTCATTTTTCAAAACATGGTCAAGATATTGTGTCCATGTTCAGAGTTGATATTAAGTGTTGTTTTTTTTTTGTTTTTATTAATAAGGCTTTCATTATAAAATAAAAAAAGGCTAAAAATAACAAATAGAATAGTAAAAAGTATATAAATGAAAAGAAAGGAGAAAAGTGAAAGAAAGATAGAAAGAAAAAAAGAAAGACAGACAGAAAGAAAAAGAAGAAAGAAAGAAAAAGAAATAGAACAAAAACAATATGAAAATGAATGTAAAAGGAATAAGAAAGAAAGAAAGAAAGAAAGAAAGTAATGGAGAAAAAAGAAGTAAAGAAAAAAGAAAGGTTAAACTAAAAATGAAAAAGAGAAAAAAGAAGAAGCAAGAAAGTATGAGATGAAGAAAAATGGAAAGAAATGAAAGAGTAAAAGGATAAAGAAAGAATAATCATAAAGGAAGCAAAAAGATTGTAGAAATAAAGGAAAAAACAAAAAAGTGATGAAAATAAGTATGAAAAGAAAAAAGAGAAAAAGAAGAAAAAAGAAATGAAGAAACAAAGAAACAAGTAATGAAGGAAAAGAAAGAAAATGAACAAAAAAAGGATTAAGAGGAATTAATAATAAAGAAAAAAAAGGAAAAAAAGAAAAGAAAAGAATATAAAAAGCAAAAAAAGCAAAAAAGAAAGGCAAAAATAGAATGAAACAAAAAAGAAGGAAAAATAGAAAATAAAAGGAAATGCAAAAAAGAAAGAAAGAAAGCAATGCTATGTTCCAATATTGTGACAAGCATGCCTCACGGAAGTTTTGAAATTGAAGTTATCGGAAGTGAATGATAGGCAGCAGAGTTGGAGATAACAGTGTGACTTTATTATATTCAAAATCTGTCTAGAAATTGAATTTTCAATTTGTGCCGGTGTCAAGAAATAGTTTCTTTTTGCTCTTTATTTTTTAATGTTAAAAGTTTTTTTCTTTATGCCATTCATATTTATTCATATTTAATCTGTAAATTTTGGTAATGGAAATATTTTGGGATGTACTTTTGCTTATATATTTTTTTAATAATTTAACTGTTTCGAAATTTTTTTGTTCAATAATTGCTTCAGTTCACCTTCTTTTTTTATTTTTTGTTGTGTTGTTTCAATATTATATTCTTTTTTTAACTTCAAAATTTTTTATTCATTGACATATTTTTTTATTTATGAATTCAAATTTTTGTCTGTTTTTTTTCTAGTTTTTATTAAAATATTTTGTGTGAGTGAGAATTTAGATCTTTTAGAGTCAGTAAAAAAAAATATATTTTTTTATTTTTACATTTATTTTGCTTTTTTCTATACATTTTTAGATGCTAAGAATATATTGCTTTAATAATTATTATATTTAGGCATTTAATTTTGATATTTTGTTTCATTATATTTGCTTCTTGATTTACTTTTACATCGAATTAAAAGTTTCAGTTGTCTATTTTCTTATAAATTTTAGTTTTTGTGTCCACTTTGTTTATTTAATTTAAGAATTTTTATTTAATAATTTCTGTTCTGATAACATCTGTTAGAAATTATAAAAAAGAAGAAACATCTATATTTCTATCCATCTCAGGCTGATTATTTATGTATATATATTTGTATATATGATCATTTTCTATGTACCTATACATATCTATGTATATATCTATATATCTACATATACATAAATATCTATGCCTACATACATTATTTATATTATTTATATATGTATATATGCTTATTATCTCTCCATATCTATCTATCTATCTATCTATCTATCTATCTATCTATCTATCTATCTATCTATCTGTCTGTGTCAGTCTGTTCATATCTTTCAATCTATATCTGTAAATATATATATCTATATATGTATCTATGATCATTGTCTATCTATCTCATTCTCTTTATTTCTGTATCTTTTATCCTATCTATCTCAGTTCATATCTCTCTTTCTATCTCAGTCTCTTTCTCAACATATATATATGTATATATATATATATATATATATATATATATATATGCAGCAGGATTGTGACAATGTGACAATCATCACAAATTCACAAATTAGTTTACACTTTTTCCTTTTACAAAAATGTCATGTCTCACTCTTAAATTTGAAAAAAAAAATAATTTTCTCTTTCTGTTCCTGATGACAGAAATCTGCCAAACAGGAAGGACATTATGTAATTGAAATAAACATTTTGAAAATGTTTAGAGATGTCTTGCAGAAAAAAGAAACAAAAAAATCAGTAATTTTGGTTATCATCTTATTTAATTATTATTTTATTCTTTTTTTATTATATATTTCTGTTTTTTTTGGGGTTTTTTTTTTTTACTTTTTTCATAAAAATTTTATTTTGGGAATTTGAAACTGTTCTTGGTAATGTGGGCCTAGTAATTAAAAGAGTGGTTTCTCAGAAGTTATTTATTTGTAAGAATTCTACTGGATAGATGAGATGTTGAATTCTGAAATTAGAAGGCAGTAATTATATGACATATAAAACCAAAATTGATTTTGGTGGGGAAAAAGTGTAGGAGTAAAGATATAGTATCCAAATAATTATTTTAAAACACCTTTCTTAAATGTGAGAAAATTTAGATTTTAAAATTTCAATTTTGATTAACTGGAATAAGCAGAGAAAGAGAACGAAAGAAAGAAATTAAAAAAAAAGAAAGAAAGAGGAAATTACATACAAAGAAACATAAAAAGGATAAGGAAGAGGAAATAGGAAATAAATTAGAAACATTTAAATGAAAGAAAGAGATTGAGTACAAAGAAAGAAAGAATGAATGAATGAATGAATGAAAGAGGTTAAGTACAAAGAAAGAAAGAAGTTAGATACACAGAAAAAAAGAAAGAAAGAAAGAAATGAAAGAAAAAGAAAAAAAGATAAAGAAAGGAAGAGATTACAGTACAAAGAAAGAAAGAAAGAAAGAGGCTAGGTACAAAGAAAGGAAGAATTTAGTTACAAAGAAAGAAAGAAAGAAAGAAAGAAAGAAAAAGAAATCAAATACAAGAAAGAATGATAGAAAAATGTAATAAAGGAAAAATAGGAAAGAAATTAAAAACAGCCAAAAATGAAAGAAAAAGAAAGAAAGATCAAGAAAGAAAGAGATTAAGTACAAAAAAGAAAGAAAGAAAGAAAGAAAGAGGCTAGGTACAAAGAAAGGAAGAAGTTGGTTACAAAGAAAGAAAGAAAGAAAGAAAGAAAGAAAGAAAGAAAGAAAGAAAGAAAGAAATGGAAATTAAATACAAGAAAGAATTATAGAAAAAAGTAATGCGGAGAAAGAAAGAAATTAAAAACAGCCAAGAATGAAAGAAAAAAAAGAGATTGAGTACAAAGAAAGGAAGAAGTTAGATACAAAGAAAGGAAGAATGGAAAAGAAAGAAAAGAGAAGAAATAAAAAAAGAAAGAAAGAGAAAGTGAAAGTAAGGAATAAAAAGTAAAGGAAGAAAGTAAAAAGTGAATAAGTAATGAGAAAGTGTTTTTCAGTAAGACTGAAAGTCAACTTGAAAAAAAAAAGAATTTCAAAATTTGCTTGAAAGAAGAAAAAAAAACGAAGAAAAGAAAAAATTGACAATAAGGAAGAGGAAATCAGAAATGAGAAGGAAAATAAAAATTTAAACAAAAATAAAATGTTTCTAACACTAAAAGAAATGCTAAAATCAAGAAATATTAAAAATGAAATGGAAAATTTTTGTGCAGGTCAGTACTGACTTGAAAGGCAAGATTAAGATTTTTAATTTTTGGAAAGATTTCTTCTTTTTTTTTTTTAAAAAAAAAAGAAACTGCTTCAGCAATTAAAATGATATTTCCACGATTTGGTTGACCATTTAAAAAAAAACATAAAAATTTTAGGGTTATTATAGTCAGTAATTCTACAAGGTGTTTATAAAGAATAACAAAAGTCAATTTAAAAAATATTTGGAATTTAAAAATTATAAGAAAAAGAAGCAAAAAAATATGATATCTTCAGCATCTTCATTCTATTTAGGCCCACATCCGCATGCCACACACACCATGCACGTGCTCTCATCAGCAGTGTCACATCAGGGGAGATAATTTGATTAGAGCCCAGGAATTCTTAATTTTCAATCTTAACATTTTTTTCTCCTTTTGTAGAAACTTGGAAATTTGATCATACAGAGGGGAAGTTGACAGTATCCCTTAACTACCAACTAACCTGACCCCTGACAAAAATGTCAAGGTTATAAATCATCAGTTTAAATTTAATAGGCGTTGTTCTTTATGAAAATAAAAATAAAAGCAAATAGAATATTTTGATACAGAAATTTGTTCAAAATGATATAGCAAAAGCATTAAGCTGATTCCTTATGGAGTACTCTCCACTTATTGTCTTATGTTGAAAATGGCTTGATCTAACATCTCTATCTTTTGACCTTTTGACCCAGGGATGATTTTGCCTAATAGTTTATATGTTCTTAGTTCACTGCCAACAAAGTCCACCACCAAAAAAAAAAAATCATAATTCAAAAGTAAAACCATATAAGAAGAGTAATGGTGAAAATAGCCGTTTCCATACAAGAAATAATTGACTTCCTTTAACTTAAGACTTTTTGTTATTACTGTCAGTTAAAATTTATAAAACCTTTTCTTAAAAGAGTTTTTCATGAAAATAGACTTTTTAAACTCAGTGTTATTCATCTTTTTATTATTGATAGCGGTTCACTTAAAACCTTTTGTCTTTGGTAGTGTGTAAAGTAAACATCTTGATCATATCATTATTTTCCCTTCTGGTTACATAAAACAATCAATATTTACCTATATCTGAACCAAGTAAATGCTTCCAGACTATGAGAAATTATAAAATTAGCTGCTTCCATACAGGAAACATTTGGCATTCATTAACTGAAGAGTTATGGAAACTACCCTTGATTAAAATTTGTAAAATCTTTCTCTTGAGAGAGTTTTTCATAAAAATAGAATTCTCAAACCCACTGTTATTGATTTTCCTATTAGTGATAGGGGTTCACTTCAAACTTTTTTGTTTTTGGCAGTGTCTAGATATTATCATGATGCTCCCTTCTAGTTAAATATAAACGATCAATATTTACCTATACCTGAACCAAGTAAATGCTTCCAAACTCAAATATAATGATAATGGTAATGATAAAATTAAACGTTTACATAAAGGAAACATTTCAAATTCCTTGACTGAGCTGTTAGTTGATTGATTGATTTGTTTTTTTTACAGCTTATCAACCTTTTGCAGGTTATTTAAAGCCAGAAAATATTTTTTAGATTTTAAGTATTTCTTTGTGGAGATAATAATGTCATAATGATACTAGTTTTACCAATTAACTCATAGATAGAGGGGAAGAAGAGTTGGATTCATTCCTTTACCTAGGTTATTTGTGTGTAAGTGAATATAACAAACCCAATGGGAATTGGAACTCAGCTATTCGATTAACAATTCCAAGCCAATATCCATTACATCACCCAAACATCCACACTTGCAGTATATGGTATTCCCAAACAGTCACCCATCTAAATACTGACCAGGCTCAGTGTTGCTTAATCGGTGATTGTAAAGGGAACAATGAGTTTTTCAATGTGATTGGTTGTAAGTGCAGGGAACTGACTAATGTTTTATACATTATGGTTTTATTCCTCTGAACATCATTATAATTATACCAAAGTAACATTTGAATGTTTTTAAAGGAATTTAATTATTTATCTTCACAGTAGGAAAAAAATCTCCTTCTCCTCCACATTTCCTCTTTTACACAGTGCGAATTATTCCTAAAAAATGTTCTTTGGTTTGGAAGAAAAAGAGAAAGGCATGTGATATGGTAGCACAAAAATGCCAAAAATTAAGTATTAATTTTATTTTTGCTCTGTTTTAATTTAAAGAAATGTTTATGTTTAAAGAAATTATATAAAAATGTTAATTTTGTTCCTAAATTTCCTGAATTTTGTAGTTCTTAATAATTTCTGTCTTTTTGTTCTCTCTCTTAAACCTTGCTCTGCCATCCATCTACTCATTGGGTTGGTTATGTGTTACCTTACTCTCTCCCACTTATTTTTAATCTCTCTTGTGAGCATCAAATTTCCCAAGCCTTCTTTCCTTATAATGCACCCAAGAAATATCAACTGCCTCTTCCTGATATCAAGTATAAGTGACCTTTTTGTTTCCATTTTCTCTAAACCTTTGTTGTTTCTCACATATTCCATCCATGGGATTCTCAGCAGACTTCTGTAGAACCATATTTCTATTACATCAAATATCTTCTTCATCTGCAAGGAGATTATCCAGCATTCATTGCCATATAAGGAGGACTAATATTATGCAACAGTTCAGTATGCTTTTTTTTTTTGTTTCTAATGAAATTCTTCTGTTACTTAATAATTTGCTTAGCTTTTGGAAGGCATCTTTTGCTATTCCAATGCACATTTAGATTTCAATGTTGCACTTTCCACCCTATATTAAAACACTTCCCAGATATTTAAATTCTTGTACTTGTTTGATAAATAGCTCTCCACAACTTCCTGTCCTTTGTAGCCCTTAATAGAGCTTCTTTTTGTTCTCTCTCCTAATACCTTTTCTGCCAACAAATTATGCAAGCTCAGTAAGTAGGTTATGTACTGTTTTCCTCTATGCCTCTTGAACATCAATATATCTTGTAAGTGTCAAATTTTCCAAGCCTTCTTTCCACATTATGTTCCATAGAAATTTCAACTGCCTCTTTCTTCATTGCTCGCATGTTCAGTTCATGGTATTCTCAGTATCCTTCTGTAGAACAACATTTCTTTATTTAGCTTTATTTTATTTTTATCATTATTTTTTCTCTATGAAAAATGGACTACTCCATTATCTTGCCAGTAGCCTTTAAATAAAGAAATGTTAGGTCAGGCAGTTTTAATTCGTGACTGACAATTGCTATATACTTCAAGTATCACCAAGTGGTGAGAAACAGATATATAATTCTTCTTAATATATATATCTACATAATATATATACATGTGTCATCCACAGACAGAATGTTTTGCTGTATCACAGCTCATCAGTGTGGTAGACATACACTTGCCTCAAGTCAGGATTGAAACCCAACCAATTTGCCATCAGTCAGAGATTTTTTCCTCTGAGCTATCAGCTCCCAGCGGAGGGGAAGGTGAATTTTTACATATTTATTTTAGAATTAACACACCAATGACTCAGAATGCTCAATTCATAGAAGAACTTTAATATATATATATAAATATATACACGTATAGGAGTGGTATATATGGAATAAATTCCAATAGCCAACAATTACTATTCTTAAAAGAGTGCTCAATACAGAGTAGAGCAAATATAATTATTTATTTAAAAATTATAACATAAGCATGTTATAAAATCTTACAAAAATAGCCATTTATTTATCAAGTGATAATGTTGATTCAACATTATCACTTGATAAGACACCAGAGGTGTTGAAACAAAATGTCTATTTTTGTAGTGATTTTATAACATGCTTATGTTATAATTTTTAAATAAATAATTATATATATATATATATATATATAAACATGACAACCAGTATTAATCTCAACTTATTTAGCTGCGGAAATTATGTGTTAAAAGTTTTTTAAAAAAGAAAGATGCCAACTAAATGTTCCTTTAGTAAGGCTCAGAATACATACTACTACTACTACATAGGCATTATACACTACAACTCAGACAGACAACCAGATAAAGAAATTAACAACACTCAACAACAAACCCCTTAAAAATAGTAAACTAAGTGTCCGAAAGTGCTTGGGACAATAAACATTACAGACATTATATGCACTCCTTTACACCCACCAAATGTAAAAGTGTACAAATATTAGAAAAAACAAATTAAAACATTTATCAAATTTTCCTTCTGTTATATCCAACAAAACATGTTTGAAAGAAAGGTTGCTGTCCAAATATACATTATATATATATATTGTTGTACCATACCTACAGGCAATAATGGGTATATCCCCATTCACATAAATACAGTAGTAAATACTGTATGTTGGTCTGCAGTTGGAGATTCATCTCCAGCTGTGCTGTCAAACTCTCTGCCTCCAGTCAGAGAGGATCCCCAGATGAGGCTATGTCAAAGGGCAGAGTCTTGTCTCGGGGAAACAGCTACCCAACCCTGTTTTATACAGGGTCTATGGGGAATTTTTGGTTGAGCATATGGACTCAGATACCCCGCATTAAATTTGGCCTTGTGCTACATCTGACCACATGGGGCAGTTGGTAGATATCCTGTGGTGGATTCACTGTGGAATTCACTTGACTCATTTCCAGTGATTGACTACTTCTCCACACTGCTGGCAGATCATATATATCTTGTTCTAGTCCTAAGAATTATCATTCATTACCAAACTTCCTGCAATTATTCTATTCAGTAACCTTCCCTAGGTTACAACATATATCTATATATATATATATATATATATATATATATGTATGTATGTATAATAGGCTAATAAAAAATATATATATATTATTATTAATAAAATATTATAAGGCCAGTAGAAAAAACAGAAGTACGAGGGTGAAAAATGTTTAAAATCAGAATTTTAGGACATGCTTGCATCCTTTTTCAATTAAATACAAACTGTATTTGGACTTTTTTAAAAATACAATTTTTATAAAATATAATTTAAAATAAAGAACATGTCCAATTTTAGTTTATTATTCACTGAAAAAAGATGCAGACATGTCCAAAATTTCAGATTTATGTATTTTTCTTATCATTTTGTCTCCTGGCCTAATAATATCTAATACATAATAATAAAATTATTACTTTTTCTTTTTGGGAAGTTTTTCATTGGTCTACTATATTTACATTCTGTAATAGGCATGTTCTTTATGAAATATATATATGTCTTATTTTTAATCCACCATTATTTCTGGTTACTCTAAATGCTATTTTTACAGATACACAGTCAAGATACTCAATAAATATAATGTATTCTTATTTATCATTTATTGAATGTGCAGACAGTAGATGTGATTAACACTATATGAAAAAAAAACAAAAGAAAACAGGCCATCTACCCACATACATGTATCCTCAAAAATAAGAGTAATAAAAAATACATACATATATATATATATATATATATATATATATATATATATATATATATATATATATATATATATGTTATGGTGTGGAACCATAGAAAGATAACACGGACTCAGATATAAGGTTAAATATTATATTCTCTGAAACGTAGTACAAAGGTAAATGTGGACTGGAGAGTACTTTCTCTCACTGGTGTCCTGACTCACTCATTCACTCACTCTATGGCTACTACTGGGTACCCTCACTTGGTGACTCCCTTTACTCAAAGTTGGTAGCCATATTATATAGGTGTGGAAGAGTCCATTTGTAGGTATGTCCCCACAATAATATATAAGCAGTGTGGACATAGGAATCAAAACTATGCCGTCAGTTTGTTTCATATTGAAACCCATTTGACATGCCATGACTATTGCTATAAATGTTGATACCTATGTCTATACTGCTTATATTTATACAAACTATATTCTCAAATTTTTATCCTATAAATATAGCATAAGTTATAATATATATTTATATATATATATATATATATATATATATATATATATATATATATATATATATATATATATAATATAAATATATGCTAACTTATGCTATATATATATATATATAATAAAATATAGTTTTAAGGTATGCTATATTTATGGGTTAAAATACTCAATATCAGGGACAGAACATACATCTGTAAATATAAAAGTGGATATCGAAGTCAACACCCAGAGGCGACAGTCTGTTTCATGCTAAACACAATGATTTGAGAAAGGAGTAATTCTTTGGAAAATTTTGAAAAACTAACAATTTTTTTACTTTTGTTAATAAATACTTGTTGCAAAATAATTTTTTTTACATTTGCCTTGATAAAGCCCATCAGAGGACAAAACCCATCGACTAAGAAAAGTTTTTCTTTTGTCTTTATTCATATTATCCTTTTTACAGATATATTTTTTATTATATCTGATTTTGCATATATATTATTATTACTGATATATATATATATATATATATATATATATATATATATATATATATATATATATATAAGAAAAAATGAAAATATCATTTAACAAACAGAACCTGTTTAAAATGAACATTACCTAGAAACTTCAATTTCAGGGAAAACCACAAAAAATTGATATTTAAAGTTAAATAATCTTTATATATATATATATATAAAATATTGGCATATTATTTATAACTATATTTAAAATATTTAAATAATTTGCCCATCAAAGTGAGAACTCTTTGGAATGCCTCTAATTGCTCTTACCTAGACACAGATTTAAGAGAGAGTGGACCTGTTATCTATATTCAACACTTTTAGTACCATTTTGTCTGATGTACACCAACATTTTATGTCTCTGAACAAATACCAAATGAGGTTTTGGTATTATCTTTCCAGAATATATCCCATAATCCTTGGTGACATATTGATGGCAGTAAAGGGCATAAACTTACTTGTAGAATGACAGAGATTTCCCTGATAGGCCTTTGTTTCTCATGTTGGGTTGATTGCTACCATAAGATGACAACCTGTCGATTCTATAAAAAAGGAAGAATGATTTACCATTGCCATGTCAGTAGGAGGTTTCTGAAAAGTCTGGGAACTGTCCTGAAATACTGCCATCATGTCAAGTGATGAATTGTTGGGAAGAAATGAAGAACAGAACTTATCTTGTTCTCTTTTCCAGCTTTAACTTATATAATTCTAAGATTAGGCTACCAAAAATTAATTCTTTCTCAGTTTTAGTCATGTAGACCATTCTAAAATCTAAATGGTGTAGCCACTCATATCCGAGGATGCTAGTCTACTAGGGCAGCTGGCTAATCGCAGTTGCAGATGCCTGTTCCGGCACATTGATGTTTGTTCAACACCCACAGAGCTCATCTATTGTTTATACTGGAACTATACTGAGTGGACAGTTTCTGGGTGAGAGTGTGTCATCTAGTGTTATCAACAGTCTGAACTAGCCCATCACACACAAACCCTCAGTCATGATGACTTGTGACTTTGTGCTAGCACAATGACTGATGGCTCCCAAGGGTTCCATCTACTCAATTTCATTCACAAGGCTTGGGTCAACTTGTGGTATGGTTTTCATGCACTTTCCAAACCAATAACATCAAGTGACAATTGACCCTGGTGAGCCCAGGTCTCATGGTTAGAAAGTCAATGTTCTACGCACTCAGTGACATAGCCATTACTACAATGCTTACTAGTATGGTTGATTCACAATGTCTTATCTGTATTTATAACCTTGTGGTAAACTCAGTTAAAAGTCTTGTGTACCTTCCAATGTAGCCATAGATATCAAAATAGTTTTGTAGTGAGTTTGATCCTTACTGAGTGATGTACTTGATGGTCCAAAGCTGAGTCAATAACTGTAAATTAGCCAGCCAGACAGACAGACAGACAGGTAGATATGCTAATATAATGCCACACACTAATCCCTCTACCTTGAATGGCTGTTGGGCCTTTTATTGGGTGAATATTATTGGTAAAAAAAAAGAAAAAAAAGAATGAGACAGGTAAATATAATTAGACAGAAATAGATAGATAATGAACAGAATGAGATAGATAGATAGATAGATAGATAGATAGATAGATAGTAAAAAAAAGAAAAAAAGAATGAGACAGATAAATATAATTAGACTGAAATAGATAGATAATGAACAGAATGAGATAGATAGATAGATAGATAGATAGATAGATAGATAGATAGATAGATAATGAAGAGACTGAGATAGATAGATAGATAGATAGATAGATAGATAGATAGATAGATAGATAGAGTTGAACAGACTGAGATAGATGAACAAAATAATAGATAGATGAATAGAATGAGACAGGTAGATAAATAGATAGATAGAATGAGATAGATAGTAACAGAATAGATATGAGAAGAGACTCTGGTAGAGGGATATCATTGATTTAACATTGACAGAATTGAAAAATCACCAAGTATTGATTGTGTGATGCTGAAGAAAACACTCGTTTTAGTCATTTTTGCTGAAATATGGCCTCTTCAACGCAATATTGTAACTCAGTCCCAGAGTGAATGGCCAGTGGTGCCATCTTGTCGGCTTTCTTTGCTCTTCCCTGGCATACAAAACAGATGATGAAAAATCTGCACACTGGCTCCATGGAAAATGGATGATGGCTTGTCACAGAACACAAGACTCATACCATTGGTTGATAAGGTTCTTCTCTGTCAGCTCAACATGGAGAGTGTCACAATATAACAAAAGTCTTACTTAATGCATACCTTGAGTTTCTCATATTGTGAGATTGTATGCATATATATATATACACACACACACACACATATATATATA
Organism: Acanthosepion pharaonis; assembly: GCA_903632075.3. Lineage (NCBI taxonomy): Eukaryota > Metazoa > Mollusca > Cephalopoda > Sepiida > Sepiidae > Acanthosepion > Acanthosepion pharaonis. The sequence continues at coordinate 1,690,795 of CAHIKZ030003920.1, read as the reverse complement.
TATATATATATATATAGAGAGAGAGAGAGAGAGACAGACAGACAGACTGGAAGAGTACACAGACACACACACACACACATATATATGTGTGTGTGTGTGTGTGTGTGTGTGTCTGTGTGTATATATATATATATATATATATATATATATATATGTATATAGTTATAGGATAGATAAATCAAATGATCAGATATAAGCAAGTGTATGTGGGAGTGCTGGTCTGCATATTAATTAATTCCCTTATATTTTATTTTTCTTATTTCCTCATATTTTTTCAATTTTTTTTTCTATATTTTCTATTTTTTTTTTCTATATTTTCTATTTTTTTATTCCCATATACTATAATTACTTTCCTTATATTTATCTGTTTTTTTTAGATTTCATTTCTTTCCCCATAATTCTTTTTTTACCTTACTAAGACTTAATCATCTTACCAACTTACCTCCCTTTAAACCTTAACGCTATCTTGGCTATGCAAACACAGCATATCTAATTTTAAATTTTAAATTTTCAAATTTGTAATCATTAGTTTTCCTTTTTTCTTTTTTTACAATTTTTCTACATTTTTCTATTTTTAAAAAAATTTAACTCATCTGCATCACATTTACTACTCTTTTTGTCCAATTTTATTTTTGGACTACGTAGCAGCATTCCTCCCATAAACCATTTGTTTACTTTTAGCAACATAGATCTTGTGCCTGATGAGATGTAATTCAGCGAAACTTAAGTCGCACACCAAAACATAGGTACTAGTGTATGTACTAATTAATATATACACACACACATATATACACATACATATATATACACACAGGCAACCTGACGACTGCATCTAGCATGAAACAGCCTATCGCCTGTGAGTGTTGACTTCAATGTTCACTTTTACATTTATATTAAACTCTATCTCTGATATCAAGCACTTTATCCCATAAATATAACACACCTTAAAGTATATTTTTTCACACACACACACACACACACACATATATATATATATATATATATATATATATATATATATATATATATATATATATACCTACATGTCTGAGGATATGTGTGTACTCTCACCCACACATGTACAGATATATGTATGTAAGGAACTTATTGTGTATGTAAAGAGATGCCACTGATCTTTTATGGAGTTTATATCAATGCAAAACTATTGCCAACTTTACATATATATGTATGTGTTTGTGTGTGTATGTATATGCAAAATCAGATATAATTAAAATATATCTGTAAAACTATAATATGATTAAAGACAAAAAAAGAACTTTTCTTAGCCAATGTGTTTTGTCCTCTGATGGGCTTTATCAAGGCAAATGTAAAAAAATTATTTTGCAACAAGTATTTTTTAACAAAAGTAAAAAATTATTAGTTTTTCAAAATTTTTCATAGTACAGGTAATCGATCTGTTGGTACATAGTCAGGGTGGATCCTAGTAATATTAATTATTAAAACTGATCCACAGCTGTAATATATATATATATATATATATATATATATATATATATACATATAAATAACTAGACTCGTTTTGAAAAACCTCGAATTTTTTGATTTGTTAATCAAATCAATTTCTGAGGGAAAAAGGTTTTAAAAAGAAAGAGCTACAAACATGAATTTCTGCCAACAAAAAAATCGCACAGATGCAGGTCTGAAGCGCAAAGAAAAACCCCGATACGAGTAACAACTAACTAACAAAAGAGCTCAATACAATCGTAGAGAATTAGATGACCTAGAGCCAACAAACCTACCTAGGTTTCACCTAAACGGATCGTCAGGGAAAGGTAGGTTTGTCTGGCTCACTAGGTATATATATATATATATATATATATATATATATATATATATATATATATATATATAATACATACATTATCTCATAGACTAATTTGGATTTGCTTTCATCATTACACTCTAAACAAAGCAATAAAGCCACTAAAACACAGGGAGTTAAGAGAATATAAGGAAAAAAAATACTATTAAGTAGAGAAAGAATATTAAAAGAACAGGAATTAGGAAGACAGAAAATCATGATTGACATTGCATTTAAATTTTGGATTATCAAGGTTGACTCGGAAGCAGAGAAGAGAGTTCTACAAGTAAAAAATGCAAGAGAAGAAACTATAAGCATCTGACTATAATTTTAACTCAATAAATGCCAGTCTGATCAGGAGAGAAAAGGATTCACCAAGAAAAAATTGCACTGAAAGTCCATTAATTTCACAATTCTCAATAATAAAAACAAAACCAGGGCCATACATAAAATCACTGATCATCAAGTAAACAATAACAGCACAATGCAGTATACAAGCTAACAAAGAATAAACAGAGGTCTACTCATAGTGCTGATTTAAAATCCAACAGACATCAATGGTTCTAATATACTTATATATATATATATATATATATATATATATATATATATATATATATTATATATATTTATTATAAACAGAGCATTTACTTAAGTATTTGTATCTATAAAAAGAATGTATAAACATAAAAATGTCTTAAAATAATTGTCGGATTTTGTCCATTTCATAATGTGTGACGTCATTTGTTTACATTTGATACACCATGAGCAGATATGAATGTATGTGAGAGATTCATGGAAGATTGAAATTTAAATACAGTAAATTCGAGCTTGCTAACTGAACACACATCTGTTGCCAAATCGGTAAAGGCACGTCAATCTAAATGATGGTTCTGTATAGGATACAGGTTCGAATCCTGTTGGAGGACGAATATTTTCTGTGAAAATTTCTCGGATTTTCAGGCCGGTAAATGTTGTTTAATACTGTTTCTTATAAACAGAGCATTTATGTAAATATTTGTATCTATAAAAAGAATGTATAAACATAAAATGTCTTAAAATATATATATATATATAACAAGCAAACGAATGCTTTCTTTTTTTTTGGAAATCAGATCTGATAAGGTAATTTAATTTATTTCCTCAAAAAAACAATCTTTGTCTTTCCTTCTGAACTAAAGATGTTAAAACCAACACATGGCAAGATGGTGAAAAGCTTTCCCTCCCTTGTCACATTATTTCCATATATATATATATATATATATATATATATATATATATATATATATATATATGTATGTATGTACATATATATATATATATACATATATATATATGTAAATATATATACATATATATATATATATATATATGTCTGTAGGTACATATATATATATATATGGTGGACTCTAGTTGTATGTGACGTTTAAGGGTCAAGCAGCTCAGTTCCTGGGAACTGACAGCCCAGACACCACCACATATGATTTGATTATCGTGGTGAAGGCTTTGTGCAGAACCAAACACACTTTTTGAAGGGCTGAATACAGAGATCTGGTGCACTACGTGCCACAAGGTCCCCAAACGACCCTCCATAGGTTTTGAATTCAGTGTTGTCCTTCTCCTAGGCCAGTTGCCATCCAAGGCTATAGAACCCAGTCTGTCCTGCTATTTACTCAATAGTGGAGGGAGAAGAAGAGGATTAATACCTTTCCCTAGGGTATTAGCACATAAGTGAATGTAATGGATTTGACTAGAATTCGAACTCAGCTCTCCAATTCCTCAATCCGAGCTGCTATCCACTACTCCACCATGCCTCCTCTCTGTCTGTCTCTCTGTCTGTCTGTCTGTCTCTCTCTCTCTCTCTCTCTCTCTATATATATATATATATATATATATGGTATCAGGTGGTCTGACAATTGCATTTAGCATGAAACAGTCTGTTGCCTCTGAGTCTTCAATGTCCACTTTTTATATTTTGTATTTACATACACTCTATATTTGATATTGAGCACTCCCAAAATATTTATCCCATAAATATAGAGTACCTTAAATATTTATCCCATAAATATAGAGTACCTTAAAACTCTATTTCTTCATATATATATAATATATATATATATATATATATATATATATATATATATATGAAGAAATATAGTATCTCTATCTTAAAGTTAAATTTAGATGAAGAAATGTATAACTGTGCCATGATATGTCTCGCATCTAACTAGAGTTGGAGTATTTTCTCTGTTTTTTTCTGGATATTTTTACATGTGTGTGATATATAAAAACCTTACTTTCTATAATTACTTTATATATATATATATATATGTGTGTGTGTGTGTGTGTATGTGTGTGTAATGTTTCTGATTCAGCTGTATTGCTCAAAATTTGATCAATTATTGGTAGTCTTTTATTGGCTGAATATCCACATTTTATGACGCCATGAATTTAACACAAGGAAACACTTTGCCAGCCATTTTAACCGAGACTACTCAAAGGCACATATTTATAATATAAATTTTTCAATATGAAAAAAAATTTCTTGGATTACCTCCCCTGAACTATATTGCTATTAAACAGGGTAAAAGGCCTCAGGATATGAATTTTGTATAAAATTTTAAAAATAAAATAGTTACAATAGGAAGTAAGAAAGATTTTTTCCTTTTTGTTTTTATAATTTTCTTCACATTTTTTTTTTTTTCACTGAAAAAAGTATTTCCATACCTTCAGATCTATTTTTTATTTCTATCTCAAATTTGATCAATTTTTTTTCTGTCAGGCCATTTTTTTCCTTTCATTTTTTAAATTTATTTCCAAGAGGCATAGGCAATAAGCATGGGGAAAACATAAAATAAATCATGCAAAAATAGACAGGAAAAAGAAGGGGGCATTTCTCGGAATTAATTTGGTCCTGCTTTTATTTCTCTTTTTATTCTCCTTTCTTTGGTTTTGATCCAGAACCAACAGACCAGTCCATCTCCCAGACATTGCATCCATTAATTCCCTTTGAACCCAAATTTTATGCTGAATACCTGTGTTGATTTTTTTCTCCATTCAAACGTTTCTTTGAAAAGGGGAATTGTTTAGGAAAGACTCGATTGTTTAAAGGCAAACGCCTCAGTTGCTGCATTGACGGTTGCAAGCAAATGTCAGCCAGCGATGAAACCTCAGATTTCCAATCAAATATTTCTGTTGGTTTCTATCTCTTTGCTGATAAGCCGTCTGTTGAGTTTTTGGGGAATGATTTTTTTTTTATTTTCACTGTCCTTTTAGTCAATAAATTGCTTTCAACAAGATGTGCACACCTTATCAAGGTGTTATAGTTAACAAACTTGTTTTTAAACCATTACCACTGAGTAGTTTGACCAAATTCCTAACAGTATTGTGATGCCTTCTAGTCTGTGACATAGAAGTTCTCCATCTACTAAGTGATGGCTGACTTATTTCGTAACTGCTGAACTCTATGCAAAATAGCTTAAGAAGGATCCTCAAAATTAGATGGCTACATCATGGAACACCATGGAAAGATCTGCTCCAACATGCATACTTTGAACCCCTTACTCTTATAGGTTATCCCTACATAGCTCTACCAATCTTACCAGGAAATAGTTAAGTGTCACTGTCCAACATTATAAAAACATGACACTTCCTGTCTTCATCCTCTTTTCTCTCTTTTCCTTCTAGCGTGCAGTAGAAGTAACACCAATGGGATCTTGTTACTAGGTATGAAACTCTGAAACAGAATTCCTTGTTGGTAACCAGATTGATGGCAGCCAGAGGGCACAACAGTTGAAATATTGTGATAATAACAACAAAGATGAGGACAATAGTATGAATATAAATAGTGTAAATAATGATAACTTCTCATCCCAAAAATTCACACAGAAAAAAGAAGGCAGAGGTTTATATTTTAATGCTACACCCAAACAGCGAAAGACTGACATTCAAGATTGGATGATAAAACATTTCTCCTTGGGCCAGTTTGACTGACTCAAACAGAAGACAATAGCAACACAATTAAACAAAACACTGATAGTGTTGACACTTGTGGATTGGTACTATAGGAGAACCTACCATCTTTAATGAGCACCCTCCACCAAACTTCCACACACATATACACATATACCCTCTATCAGATTTTATTATACAAGTCAATGCCTTCTCCATAAATTTGTTATATTGGGATAATGAAAGATGCCTTCCAAAAGCTAAGCAAAACAGGAAAATTTTGTGAGAAACAAAGAAAATAATACTGAACTATTATATAATATCAGTCCTTCTCTACGGCAGTGAATGCTGGACAATCCCCTCAAACATCTATACACAAAGAAGAGACTCGAAGCAACAGAAATATTGTTCTACAGAAGGATGCTTAGAATACCATAGCTTACAACCATATCACATTGAAATGCTCAGAATTGTAAGTCAGAGATCCAAGTTCAATTCTGGTTATGTTCGTTATACTCACTTATGCACAAATCTCCTTGGAAAAGGTATGAATCCACCTCTTCTCTCCCCAGCTACAGGTTAATTATTAAAACTTATATCAGTAAATCATTATTATCTAAAAAAAAAACCTCTTACAATCTAAAAATATTTTCTGGCTTTAAATAACCTGTAAAAGGTTGAAAAGCCATAAAAACAAAGAAACAAAAAAAAACTTATACCCACAATCAAGCATCACCCTATATACAAGGCCTATCAAAATAAATGAATTCTTAGCCCCAAATCAAGGGCCAGCTAATGCAGAATGCATGTAATAAAGTAATTAATTATTGGCCCTAAATCAAATTGTTGACCTATACAAAGTCTACCAAAAATCAAAGGATTTCTTGGCACCAAATCAAGTGTTTGTCTATACATGATTCTTATATGAAAGTAATTAATTCTTGGTTCTAAATCAAGGGTCAATCTATACACAAAGCTTATTAAAAATTAAATTATTTCTTGGCCCTAAATCAAAGGCTAGCCTATACATGATGTCTATAAGAATGTAATTAATTCTTAACTCCAAATTAAGTCCCCCTAGGGGCCACCAAAATTGCATCACACCTTTTTTAGAAGACCCTCTCTGACTGACCATGTCTTCATGGGTGTAACCGTACTAACCATACTTGGTCAATTGTGGGTTGGTGAGGCTATTTTAATATAGTTGGTGGCTTTGAATTCAGAGTTGTCCTTCTCCTAGACCAGTTGCCACCCAGGGTTATAGGACCCATAGCTGGGGGAAGAAGAGATGGATACATACCTTTCCATGTAAGCAAATGCAAAAAACTCAACTTGAATTAGAACTCGACTCTCTGATTCCCAAATCCAAGCTGCTACCCCTTACTCCACTGTGCTTCCTCAAAATTGTTTGTCTATAAACATGTAATTAATTCTTGGGCCCAAATCAAGAGTCAGCCTATACATGATGCTTATAATAAAGTAATTATACATGATACCTATAATAAAGTAATTCATTTTTGACCCTAAATCAATGGTGGACTTATATACAAGATTGACTTATATATGAGTTGGTATATTGATAGCATTCTCAAATCAACATATGAAAAATCACCAAACATAATATCTGCTATACACACACACACTCACACACACACACACACATACAAATATATATTATCATCTGAATCCCACATAGACAACTTAGAATTATTATACACTTGCATACATAAAGCAATATTTATGGTTTTTCAGTTAGGCTTGGAATCTGCTAATTTTTGAAGCTTTGAAAGGACACATCATCTCTCCTTGAATTCAGAATGCCATAAATTATACTAATGTTTGTTTAACAAGTCAAATGTACATGAAACATGATTAACAACTGAAACTCAAAATAAAACAAAAATAAAAATTCCAGAATTTATTTCTTCATTTTCTCCATATCTCATTCTCTGATGATGCTTTAATAAAGTGACACATGATATATTTTTTCCTATTTACTATTTCTTATTTTTTCTTTATCTTATCATTGTCAGATTCTGATCCATATTTGATCTGCATTTGATCCCAATTCACATATTAATAAATTTTTTTAAATTATGGTGAAAGAAGAATTATTTTTAATTATTTCACCCCATGAAAGTCAATAATGTTACTAAGATAAGAGGGGGTTACTGGGGTTGAAACCCAATCCTAGACAGGAAACAAAGGATAAACATCTCCTCCTGTTCAAAATAAAGAATATTTTCTTCATTTTCAAGCAACCGAAATCACTCCCAGAAAGATTTCTGTTTCTTTCTCTCCATCCCATCTCCTTCCTTCATTTTATTTATCTGTTCCCTTCAACAGACTTTATGATTTACCAATTCTGTGACAAAAAAAAGAAAAAATACTTCCATTTTTTTTATCTTCAGTTTCAATTTTCACTTCTTTTTCCAAATGCAGTGTCCCATGAGATAACAGACTGGAACTATATTTGCGTGAAAAAAAATGAAAAAAGAAAAGAAACAATCACAAAACTTCCA
>CAHIKZ030003920.1:1640000-1677500 GCA_903632075.3 Acanthosepion pharaonis | reverse complement strand
CATTGAAAAGGAATATGCTTAACTCAGCTGACTGCTTGTTGGCTATCACTTTGGGCTTTTCACATTGATAGGGGAGTCCATTCTCTTTCTGTGTTCACAGGAAGTCATTTTCACAGCCTAATGGCCAGATGGGAAATGCACAGACATAGTTGTAGACATCTGTGGCAAGAAAGACACAAGTTGATAATGACCAGCACTCCGGTATATTTGTGTTTGTTTTAATATTTGTTTTGAGTAGAGTGCGGTATGCGTGTGACTTAGCTAGACGAAAATTGGTGGATAGTTAGAGATATTATGTTTTGTAATAATTGTATAAATTTGGCTGTAATTTGTTATCTATAACTATGTATAGATTGTGTTTTTCTGCTACAAGTACTCCCTTACCAGAGAAAATGTTGTGTTCAGAATTTTCCTGAAATAATGTTACCAATAAGAATTGATTAGGTTACAGAGTATCAATACTGGTGTTAGATATAGAGTTTGCCAAACAAGTTAATTCTAGAGCATTTATTGTCCAAAAAGGTTTGTTAAAATTGTACCTTCTAAATCGTTTTGAAAGTAATGAGTTATGTTTGAAACTTGTGTAGTTTATAGATAGTTTGCTGCTTGGAGGATATATAATGCTTTGGAAAGAATTACAGTTATATCTGATAACAGCTAAAGGGATTGAAATGCAAAAGGTTGGTTATTATATATATATATGTCTTGTATTATTTGAATCTGTTGGGCCAATAGATGCAATGGCCTGATCTTATGTGTCTGGTATGATCTGCAACATCTTCCTTAAGTTGATCTATGGTAAGAGTTTGTGGTTTTATAGTTTGTTTCAGTGAATTGACATGGGCTGGTTTGATTTTGTTGATCAATACATTGTCTGTACATCCATTTTCTTTGATGTTGGAATATTTCTCTGCCTTATTTATTACTTGAAAGGACTGTCATATACTGTTTTTTTTTACACTGTCTCTTCTCACAAAAACAAAATTCTTTGAAAAAAGATCTTTAGGCATATGTATATCTTTTATGGTCTTTCTGGGTACTGTGAAAGATAGATCACTCATTGCTGCTTTTAAATTTTACTCATTATAAAATGCAGATTGTGTGTGTGTGTGTGTGTGTGTGTGTGTGTGTGTGTGTGTGTGTGTGTGTGTGTGTGTACGTTTATATATTGGATCAGATTTCCTATATTTTTCAACCGATTTCAACAAAACTTCACAGGACTACGTAAGATTACCTTGCGGTGGTTCTCACAGCACCAAAAATTGGAAAAACACAATTGTTTTTGCACAAAATCAATTTGAAAACACTTAAAACACGATTCTGTCACCAGAATGAAAGGGGGACAACTCATATCAAGTTATACTTATTATAAAACCCAGGTTGTGTGTGTGTGTGTGTGTGTGTGTGTGTGTGTGTGTGTGTGTGTGTGTGTGTGTGTGTGTGTGTTCGTTTATATATGGGATCAGATTTCATACATTTTTCAACTGATTTCAACAAAACTTCACTTTTTTTTGGCAGGTAGTGTTTCTTATTGTCTTGCACACTTTTTTCTTTATTTTTACATTCAGAATGCTTTTAAAATTCCATTTACAAGACAATTGTTTATAATAAAATTCTATTCAATCGGTAGACTCATAACAATTGAAAACAATGTTTTCGTTTGAGTTTGGGTTTGACCAATTCGTAAAAAAAACAAAAAAAAAACTAATTAAGACATACGTGTCCGTCAACCTTAAACAATAATCTTTGTCAATTTTATTTTTCAGTCTTCATGATGGTCGATATATCTCTTACTGTTACATCCCTGGGCAACACAAGGCCTTACTGCTAGTATTTCATGAACGAGCTTGAATTTCAGGCGTATCCTTAAATAGAGTGGAATAAAATTAGGTACCTCGATTGGCTGTGATCCTTTTGAGTACACCAAAATCTGCTATCCATGAATGAATAAGTTCTTGTGCAACTGTTTCACTTGTAAGTATTGCTATGGGCCATCTTGTAAACTGGTCAATGATTGTTAATAAGTATGTGAATCCATCAGATGGTGGGAGTAGTCCAACCAGATCGTTGTGGATATGTGTGAATCATTGATCAGGTTCATTGAACTTTCTTGATGGTGATTTTGTGTGTCTATGGATTTTATTCCTCTGACAAGGCACACAATTTTCAGTCCAAGGATGGATATCTGTATTTATATGAGGCCAGACAAAATGGTCTCTGATCATTTTTTGAGTGGCACTTTTTCCAGGGTGGAATTTCAAAAAAATATGTCTTCACATTTTCATTGGGATGAATGGCCTGGGATTTACCATAGATTGTTTCACACCAGATGTTGGAAGTGCTAAAAGGAATAGGCAACTGTAAAGAAGTTTCTTTTTGTAGCTGATTAAAAGATCTTCTTCTTCTTCTTGGGCTAGTTCTTTATAATCTGTTTGCGATGGTTCGTCCATATTAACAGTATCTACTCTGGTTCTTGACAAAGTATCTGAGATATGTTTTATATTGGTTGAAAAATGAGCTTCAAAATCCAAATGTCTAATTTCTCAAGGTGAATATTTGTCCACTGTTGTTCAGAAGGAATATATGAGCAATTTGTGGTCAGTAAAGATTATGAAATGTCATCCTTCTATGTGTTTGTAATGTTTGACAGTAGTGTATACTGCTAGTAGTTCCCTGGCAAAACTGTTGTATCTTTGTTGTGTATGAGACAATTTCATTGAAAAAAATGATATAGGTGTTCTTTCTTCATTTAAGGTTTGTTGTAATATGGCACCTATCACATTTTCTGATGCATTTGTTGCATCAGACAATTTCAACTCTGGATTAATGTACTGCAATTTCGTGCAATTCTGTAATTCTTTTTGGCTTTGTCGAATGCTAATTTTGCCTCATTAGCCCACTGTACATTTGTCTTTGATTTGCTTTTCAACTGTGTCATTAATGGTGCAAGTAACTGTGAACAGTGCAGTATAAAAAGTTGATAGTAGTTCAGCATTCCAATAAATCTCCATAATTATCTTACTGAGTTTGGCATTGGAAAAGAACATATGGCATCTACTTTCTCATGCAAAGGTGTGATACATGTGTTGTCTGTCCTGTGACCTAGAAAAGATAAAGATGTGACACCAAAAATGCATTTGCTGGAATTGATTTTAATCCAAAATATTGCAAACGTTGTAGAACTGTCGGATGTGAGACTCTTGTTCTGTTTCATTGGTACTAGCTATAAGTACATCATCTATGTATGTGCATACAAAATCTAGTATGCAAAAACTTTGTCTATGAAATGCTGAAATGTTTGTCCTGCATTTTTGAGACCAAAAGGCATTTTTTAAAAATTTGAAAAGTCCAAATGGTGTTATGGCTGTCTTTTTGATGTCTTCTTCAGCCACAGGAATTTGACATAAGTTCAGTATAGAGCTATTTTATAGATCTATTTTATAGATCTATAGTTATAGATCTATTTTATAGATCTATAGTTATAGATCTATAGTTATAGATCTATTTTATAGATCTATAGTTATAGATCTATAGTTATAGATCTATACTTATAGATGTATTTTATAGATCTATAGTTATAGATCAATAGTTATAGACATCTGTGGCAAGTGATAGTCAAGTTAATAAAGACCACTACTCTGATATATTAGTCTTTGTTTTAAAATTCATTTTGAGTAGAGTGCGGTATGTGTGACTTAGCTAAATGAAAATTGGTATGTAGTTAGAGATATATGTTTTCTAATAATTGTATAAATTTGGCTTTAATGCGTTACCTTTATGTGTAAATTGTGTTTTTCTACTACAATATAATAGATAGATAGATAGATAGATAGATAGATAGATAGATAGATAGATAGATATGAACAGAATAAGATAGATTGATAGATAGATAGATATGAACAGAATAAGATAGATAGATATGAACAGAATAAGATAGATAGATAGATAGATAGATAGATAGATAGATAAGAATAAACTGAGATAGTGTTGTGGAGATGAAAACACTCCTCACCCAAATAGCATATATATAAATCATCAGGGGAGAGCTAACTGGGATAAAACCTTATATCCTTACTAGAGAATTCAGTAAGACTATGTCAACTCCAAGCAACATTATATTTCATAATTGTGGTATCTTCATTCAATGGAATGTAGACATAGATAGATAGATAGCTAGATAGCTAGATAGATAGATAGATAGATAGATAGATAGATAGATAGATATGAATTGAGACAGATAGATATGAATTGAGATAGATAGATAGATAGATATGAATTGAGATAGATAGATAGATAGATAGATAGATAGATAGATAGATAGATAGATAGATAGATAGATATGAATTGAGATAGATAGATAGATAGATATGAATTGAGATAGATATGAATTGAGATAGATAGATAGATAGATAGATATGAATTGAGATAGATAGATAGATAGATAGATAGATAGATAGATAGATAGATATAAATTGAGATAGATAGATAGATAGATAGATAGATAGATAGTTGAATTGACTGAGAGATATGAATAATAGATAGATAGAGAGAGAGAGAGAGTGAGAGAGAGATATGAATTGATTGAGATATCGATATGAATAATAGATAGATAGATAGATTTGAATAGACTGAGATAGAAAGAGATATTAAGTATCATGAAAGCAATAATGGAATGAAAAAAACTCAGAGCTATGTTATTGAAGCTTTTACTGAGGTTTATTTAGTAAAACCATTAATCCAGCAAACCTTTGGAACTATTCGTGCCAGAAAATTGCTGCTGTTGCCATAGAAAACCAAAAAAAGCACTATGTGAGTAAATGTTATTCCAGAAACATAGTTACCACAAAAACTTTGGCCTCATCGAGTAATGCATCAACTTTCTCATCAAAGAATCAACCCCTATAATTAGCTTATTTCTTGTCAATTTATTTTGCCCCTAATGCTTTGCATCTTGTTTACATCCCTAAAATATGTATGAAATGCACTCGGCATAACTAAGAACAACAAGCACCTCTTAACTGATCTTGACTGAAGCTCCTAATTGGTTATAAACTCTTCTCAAAATACTTCAATGATTCACGCAGTTGCAGTTCATGAACTCACAAGAGTTTCTTCAAATTCTGTTTTGCTTGAAAGCCAAAATAAATATGATCAGAACATTGTGTTATAATGGCAGAATGGTGAAATCAAAAAAAGGCTTCAAATTCTAAGGGCTCTTGAAAAAAGGGGGTACATATAATCTCAGGAAAGCAAGTTAGAAGTCTTTTTATTTTATAAAAAGAAAATAGAAAGTCTTTTATCTTTTTATTAAATATTTATATATAATTCTTCAAATACCTATAATATTTCTTGAGTTCGCATATGCATGGCAGCAGATATTTGATAAAGCACATCTTAGTTTAGGTTGGTTGGTTTTAAGACAGGTCAACCCTTTATATTATTTACATTGTTTAGACCGTTATCCTCATCTTTGTTGCCATATTCACAATGTTTTAGCTGTTGTATGCTCCAGCCTTCTTCAGGTGACTGGCATTTTAAACCTAACTCTTTATTTCATCCACCAGGGTAGATTGTTCTAGTTACTTTTTTTAAACAGAGTATATATATATATATATATATATATATATATATATATATATGAAGTTACATCCGTAGCACACATGCACAAATGGCTGAACTGTATTCAGTAAGAATATTTTATTCTAATATTCAATTTTGTGGGGAGAATCTAGTGAACATGAAAATCATTTGAAATCATTGGATTACACCTTGCTTCAAACATCAACCATTGACAGTAAAATTTATAAGTTGATATACAATATTTGTTTCTAGATAACTTCCTAAGATCTTAAAAAAAATGCAAGAACAGAAGTTATGCTAACAATTTTTTTTATATTTTTTTCAAAATTGCTCAAATTTAAGACAAATATTGCAATCAAAATGGGATTCTCATGCTATACTTTTTCATAAGAAGCAGTAAAACTAGAAACCAAGAAATCAAAAAATACAGTTTAAAATTGAGCATCATTCTTAAATAATCTATTTTAAAAAAATAATTCTGTTTTATCAAAGTATTGACAAACTTTTAACCAGATATTCAGAGAAATCAAACTAAAACTGAAGTATTTTCAAACTTAAAACAATATTTTTTCCATGATTCTTTTCTACCCTTTTCTGAACTAAAAGCTCTAATTCAAACTAATGAATTATATTACTTTATTTTAAGGCTCAAATTGAAACTAATGAATTATACATTCTTTTAAGGATCAAAATCAAACCAGTATACATTCCGAAAAACATTCTAATTCAAACCAATGAACTAAGCATTCTTAAAATGCTCAAATTCAAACAAAATGAACTATATATTTTTAAAAGGTTCAAATCATTAATTAAAAAGCTAAAAATTCAAACCAGTTAACTATACATTCTTAAAATGCAAAAAATCAAACCAATGAATTAAATATTCCTCAAAGGCTCAAATCATTCTTAAAAGTCTCAAATTCAAACCAATAAATGGAATATTCTTTAAAAATTCAAATCATTCTTTGAAGACTCAAATTCAAACTAATGAACTATAAGATTCTTAAAAAGTTCAAATTCAAAGCAATGAATTAAACACTCTTAAAAGGCTCAAATTCAAATCAGTAAGCTATAAGTTCGTATAAGACTCAATTTAAAACCAGTGAACTATGTTTGATTATGCCACCTTTTTTATTCTTTTCCCAAAAAAAAACAAAAATTAAAGTTTAAAAATAGTAAGTTTAGAAAGTGAGATGCCTCATATATTGTTAACTGATCCTGTTTCTTCTTCTTAAAAGTACAGAATTAACGTCTAAAGAACACAAGATGCCCTTGTCATCACTTGATTCCAACCCCCCTATCCCTAACCCCATCAACTCCCCAGAAATGTGGGTCCTTTTAAGAATGAGAGCTTATGCTTTGCTGATGTCTGATTTTGAGAACTAATTCAATAAGGATTAAGATTAAATTCTAATATGGTGCTGACCTGAAGTTACTTGAGTTGGTTTATTTGTTGCTAGTACCTAATTTGTCGGCTCATCGACTTGGCTTGTTTTAATTTGGTTCAGCTTCATTATGTGGGTTCCTTTTCACTTCCAAACAATACCACCCTACCTCTGGAACAGCTCATAAACTAGAGAGAGGAAAGGAAGCATTGTTTTGAAAAAAGGGGGCCAGTGGGTAGAGAAGGCTTGGTCAGGAATTCATCTTTTTCTCTCTCTCTTTCTTCTACAATAAAATCTCTTATTTTCTTTCTTCGCTGTCAAATAAAGATAATTTGTACTCCCTTTTATTGTTTTCATTATTTGTTCATTACACTGATCAGTAATTGGACTTCTCAGTATGGTTCACTTTCTTTGCATATGTTTTTCTGTCTTCTTCTTCTCTCTCTCTCTCACACACACACACACACACACACACACTCTCTCTCTCTCTCTTTGTCTCATGTTTTACTATGCTTTATATAAGAAAATAGTACCAAACTTTAAAGAAAGAAGGAACAAATGGAGACTAATAAAAACAGAGCTGATTCAGAAAGAAAGAAAAAATAAAAACTAATGAACGTAGAAAGAAAGAAAGAAAGAAAGAAAGAAAGAAAGAAAAACTAATAAAGAAAAAATAATTTTGAGGGAAACAGAAGAAAGTAAAAAGATAGAAGACTAATAAAGACAGAATTGATTTAGAAAGAAAAAAGTAAAAAAATAAATAATGATGAAAGAAAGAATTCTGAAAAAGAAAGAAAACTAATGAATTTATAATTGATTTGGAAAGAAAGAAATAAATAAAGAAAGAAAACTAATGAATGTATAATTGATTTGGAAAGAAAGAAAGTAAGAAAGAGATGATTAAAAAAGAAAGAAAAATAATGAAGGTAGGCTTGATTTGGAAAAAAAGAAGTTCTTTCCATCTTTCTTTCTAAATCAATCCTACCTTCATTATTTTTCTGAACAACTAATAAAAGTATTATAGTCTTATTATTTATTTTTCCTTCTTGACTTAGAAAGAAATTACAGAAAGATAAAAAAATTCATTGTTGTAAAAATAAAGAATGAATATTTTATGCATTCTCTTCAATCCTGTCTCTATTTTAATAAAATAAAGAATTCATGTACATTTGAGTTTAGAAAAGAAGACAAAAGATAGACAGAAAAAAGTAATTGCAGGTGAGGTTATGTAATAGAATAGAGGAAGAATAATAAATAAAAAAATATAAAGGAATCATGAAAATTAAATGTGAAAGTGAAAGTGAAAGTAAAGCTTTGAATAGTCTGGATGCTATTCAAAAAGATGAAAAATAAAAGATAGTTGTAATAAAGAGAAAGCGAAAGTAAGGAACAGCCAAGATAACAAATCAGACAGCAAGTTTTCTTGGCCATAGCACATTTTCTCTGCTCTGGTTCCCATATCAAATATTTTTGATCTTAATCTGTCAGGGGTGAGTAGTTGGTAGGGGTGTGGTTGCTGGAACTTTGTGACCCTTAAATGAAATTGTGTTTCGCATTTTTCAGAAAGTTTTGATGAACCTCGATCTCCATTTGTGAATCATCTTATTAGCTTCATTCTCTTATTTCCAGTTTTCCCAATCCCATACTCTCTCTCTCTCTCTCTCTCTCTCTCTCTCTCTCTCTCTCTCTCTATTATTCTTTCTCTCTCACTATTTCTCTTTCTTTATTTACATCTCTTTGTCCTTCACTCTGTTTTCTCTCTCTTTCTTTCTCTCTTTATTTTCTATACTAAAGTCTTTGGTTATTTCTCACCTAACAAGAATAAAAGGAAGTTTTATTTACTTTGCTTTATATTGGAAAGAAGCCTTGTTTCAAACCTTTTACATGCTGATAGCCGTTTCATTTTTAAAAATTCTCACACTAAAAACAAAGAAGACTATAAGATATTTTTATAATATACACAACGATACTGAAGGATTTAGAGAATTTGATAGTATGCAAAAAGCTGAATGTATTAGAGTAAATATGAAATGTTTTCATTTTTTAAACCCTCTATTACCATCTTGTGGTTTTTAAAACATACCACAAAACGTTTTTCCTTAATATTTAGCAAGTGGTATGTTCAATGTTCATTAATCAAGTAGCTTGCTGACTATCTCTATCAAATAACTTTTAGGAGTCTCTAGATTTAGTCATAAAATTTGTGTGAATTACAAGCAGTTTTATTTGTTTATTGAAAATAAAATGAAACCTATTTTTACATAAGTGAATTTTTGATACTTACAAATTTGTTTTTTAACATTGGCCTTTTTTAAAATTTTTGTTTATCCTATAAAAATCAGAAAGAACACAAGACATATCATTGGCTTTATCTCATATCCAAGAATTTAATTTCTTCTTTGTTTCCTTTATGATGATAGCATTGATGACTATATTCCCCACCAACATGCAGGTTCTGGACTAGAAGCCTCAAATTTCACCAAAAACTGCTCCTGTCATCCATTCCATATCGCTGTTTGGTTTTACAAGAGTTGGTTGAAGGCAAAAGAAAATCAGAGTAGAAATAGGTCTGATGGGATTAATTTGTTTAAGGTGCACCTGAACTTGCAACGAAGTGACCCATACACTAGATTTTATGACCCCCTCCTCTGCAGCACATATGCAATGAGACATGCAGAATCCAGTTATGAAACTGCAACCAACTGCCACTGATTCTGTTATAATTTTAAGTGGTGCCTTCTCTACCATTAGAAGGGAGTTCCACAAGCAAGAAGTGTGAGAAAAGAAACTGTCAGCATAGAAATTACAGCTATATCTAGCTAGCTCAATTCATGAGATCTTAATGCCAGTCTAGTACGGTGCTTAAATTCAAAAAGTCTAGGTACCATAGTGAAGAGCTCATCTGAACAATTACCATGAAAGTATTTCTAGAAAAGGCACAGGGAGGCAACCTTACAATGGTGAGAAAGTGACTGAAGCCAAGCTGCCAGATACCAATAATATTGCTGATTCTTCTTTGGATTCTATCAAGGAGCTCTAGATATATAGCAGGAACACTGGACCATGTGTAGCAGTATGTATGAATGGTAGACTTATAGATATGCAAGATAGATTCTGGAGAGGATAATTACAAAAGGGGAGAGGAAGATCAAGGATAAAAAAAATGACCTACCTTAAATTGGTGGAATGACAAATATAACAATAAAAAAATAACAACAAAAAAGGGCTTACCGATCATTGCACATATTTTGACCTTTTATATAATTTCTTTTTTTGTTGTTATATTGTTTCAGTCTGCCATTTTTGCAGTGAACATTTGTTCTTTTACTCAGCTTTTCTCTTCCTCTTCTCGCTTCCTATTTTTATATCTATTCATATATACTTTTAAAATATTTGTTTTTAAATCTTTAATAAAATTTTGTACCCCTCCACAGATTATTAATAATTTTAATAATTTAATAATAATGTAATTATAATTTTATATTTAATTATATTAATAAATATAATAATATATCTTTAATTGATTTTAATTATGTTTTTTATATTCATTTCTATGTTTTATATGTTTTCTTTTTTTTTTAATAAATCTTGGACTTTATTTTCTTAATTCTAATTTCTAAATATCTTGAAGAACAGTAAATTCTCTCAAGTATCTTTTATGTTTGAACTTGGAATTCTTGTTCAAAATACTTCTGGTAAATTTAATTGATTCTTGTGAATTTTTTTTGAAAAAACCTCCACTCTTTCTGTCTTGCCCAGTTTCATTTCACATCTTTCATTAATTCATTTTTTTTTTCTTTTTTAATATTTTAGTATTTAAGTTTAAATTTTTATTCCAATTATTTAACAATTTTTTTTTTCTTTACCATGCTGTTTGTCTACTCTTCCATCTTTCGAAATTTGAAAATTTTTTTCACAGTTTTTCTTATTTTCATCCATTTACAGATTTCACAGATTCTTTTATTCATTTTCTTACTATACTTTTATTATTTGATTTTTATCGCCTGTCTCTTTAGCATTCCACATTCATTGTTCATAATCCTTTAATTTTAATCGTTAATTAGAAAAATGCAAATAAACTTTTAATCCTTCTTATGAATAACCCCACAAAATAAAAAACAATTTTAGCACTAAAAATAAATGCAGAAAAACAATTGTCTTATTAAAACAAAACATTTTAATTATTTTTTCTTCTTCTTCAAAACAAAAGATTAACATTAATTTTTATTTTCTTTATTTTTCTCATAAAAGGCTATCAAAAGAGATTTACTATGAATGATACAAACTTAATTCAAGTTTTAATTTATAAGATAATTAAAAATGGATCAAAATGGAAGAAAACTTTCCAGGTCAGGTCAGAGAGCAGCCTCATGTAAGGAAAATTTAGTTATGAATCAGACAAGAAATAATTGATTGCTATTAAAATAATTATGCTTTTATAAATGGGATTAGATTATTTAGGGACAGTATTAAAAATGATAAGTAATAATTTATCTAAGACTAGCAGCATGGTCCGGTGTTGCCCGTACTTGATTCAAAAATCGTACGACTCATACAGCAATCGCTATCTCTTGACTTAAAATATGTTTGCCCTTCCTTGCCTTTAAAGGAGTGCCCTTTGCCATGCTGATGTTGCTACATGCCTTACTTCTTGCCTATCTCACACTGCGAATTTTTTTCTAAGCTCTATACTAAACATTAAATCTGTTACGAAAAAAGAACTAAATCAGCTTTAAAAAAGGACTTGTAACTGGAAAAACCGAATGAAAAAAGAATGTTAACAACAAATATTTTTTCACACCCAACCCAGTTCTGTGGAATCAGAATCAACGTTGAGTTTAAGCAAGCGATTGAGCCAACTGGAGTAAAGTGCCTTGCAGATTTAAATTTTTCCCACTTGTGACGAATGCAGCTATTGATTTTTTTTGCATGCTAGCATGCTAGTTAACATTTGTGTCAGTCAGCTGTTGGCTCTCACACTGGCCAATAGAATCTTCCTGCCTATTCGTGGCAGCCAGCTATAGCCTCTCACTCTGGCTAGTAGAAAATGGCCGCAAACTACATGAAAACTGCCATAGAAGCATGAAAAAATCGATTATTTCCACTATCGATGGGAGTTGGGAAATGCAAAGTTGGTCTTGGCCTTTCTGCTAACTTGGAGCATGTGCATGTAAATTTTGGTGCAAATCCGTCAAAAATTGCAGCCATGCATTCGTTACACACACTCACACACACATACATCCTGTGTTTTATATATAGAGATTTTTTGTGGATTTGCTAATATTGGAAATCATCTCAAAACCAAGATTTCAAGGCAGTAAGTGAGGAAATACAGAGAGTAAGTTAAACATATATATATATATATAGATAATTATTCTTATTTTTCATTGAACAATTTTTCTTTCATTGTTTTCTTCATTCACTGAATTTCATTCTTACTCTCACTTTCTAATTGGTTTTCCTTTCTTAGTTCTCTTTTTTTTCTCTTTTTTATTTTTTATATCTATTCTTTTCCTTGAACTATTTTTCTTTCATCTTTTACTTAATTCTCTGAATTTCTTCACTGTCCTCAGTTTGTTCTTTTTGGTTCACCCTTCTATTTCTTTCTTTCTTTCTTTCTTTCTTTCATTTTTTTTTTTCTTTCTTTCATTTTTTTCTTTTTTTTTCTTTTTTTTTAATTTTTTCTTTTTTTTATTTTTTATAGCTATTTTATTCCTTCAAACATTTTTCTTTCATCTTTTTCTTCATTCTCTTAATTTCTTCCCTGTTCTCTCTTTGTTCTTCATGTTGGTTTTCCCTTCCATTTCTTTGTTTCTTTCATTTTTTTCTTTGCTTCTTTTATTTTTTTATAGCTATTTTTTCCTTGAAATATTTCTCTTTCATCTTTTTCTTCACTCTCTTAATTTCTTCCCTTTTCTCTCTTTGTTCTTCATGTTGGTTTTCCCTTCCATTTCTTTGTTTCTTTCATTTTTTCTTTGCTTCTTTTATTTTTTTATAGCTATTTTTTCCTTGAAATATTTCTCTTTCATCTTTTTCTTCACTCTCTTAATTTCTTCCCTTTTCTCTCTTTGTTCTTCATGTTGGTTTTCCCTTCCATTTCTTTGTTTTTTCATTTTTTTTTTTGCTTCTTTTATTTTTTTTTATAGCTATTTTTTCTTTGAAATATTTCTCTTTCATCTTTTTCTTCACTCTTTAATTTCTTCCTTTTCTCTCTTTGTTCTTCATGTTGGTTTTCCCTTCCATTTCTTTGTTTCTTTCATTTTTTTCTTTGCTTCTTTTATTTTTTTATAGCTATTTTTTCCTTGAAATATTTCTCTTTCATCTTTTTCTTCACTCTCTTAATTTCTTCCCTTTTCTCTCTTTGTTCTTCATGTTGGTTTTCCCTTCCATTTCTTTGTTTCTTTCATTTTTTCTTTGCTTCTTTTATTTTTTTATAGCTATTTTTTCCTTGAAATATTTCTCTTTCATCTTTTTCTTCACTCTTTTAATTTCTTCCCTTTTCTCTCTTTGTTCTTCATGTTGGTTTTCCCTTCCATTTCTTTGTTTCTTTCATTTTTTTCTTTGCTTCTTTTATTTTTTTATAGCTATTTTTTCCTTGAAATATTTCTCTTTCATCTTTTTCTTCACTCTTTTAATTTCTTCCCTTTTCTCTCTTTGTTCTTCATGTTGGTTTTCCCTTCCATTTCTTTTGTTTCTTTCATTTTTCTTTGCTTCTTTTATTTTTTTTATAGCTATTTTTTTCCTTGAAATATTTCTCTTTCATCTTTTTCTTCACTTTTTTAATTTCTTCCCTTTTCTCTCTTTGTTCTTCATGTTGGTTTTCCCTTCCATTTCTTTGTTTCTTTCATTTTTTCTTTTGCTTCTTTTATTTTTTTTTTATAGCTATTTTTTTTTGAAATATTTCTCTTTCATTTTTTTCTTCACTCTTTAATTTCTTCCCTTTTCTCTTTTGTTCTTCATGTTGGTTTTCCTTCCATTTCTTTTGTTTCTTTCATTTTTTTTTTGCTTCTTTTATTTTTTTATAGCTATTTTTTTCCTTGAAATATTTCTCTTTCATCTTTTCTTCATTCTCTTAATTTCTTCCCTGTTCTCTCTTTTGTTCTTCATGTTGGTTTTCCTTCCATTTCTTTTTGTTTCTTTCATTTTTTTCTTTTGCTTCTTTTTATTTTTTTTTTTAGCTATTTTTCCTTGAAATATTTCTCTTTCATTTTTTTCTTCACTCTCTTAATTTCTTCCCTTTTCTCTCTTTGTTCTTCATGTTGGTTTTCCCTTCCATTTCTTTGTTTCTTTCATTTTTTCTTTTTGCTTCTTTTTTTTTTTTTATAGCTATTTTTTTCCTTGAAATATTTCTCTTTCATCTTTTCTTCACTCTTTTAATTTCTTCCCTTTTCTGTCTTTGTTCTTCATGTTGGTTTTCCCTTCCATTTCTTTGTTTCTTTCATTTTTTTCTTTGCTTCTTTTATTTTTTTATAGCTATTTTTTCCTTGAAATATTTCTCTTTCATCTTTTTCTTCATTCTCTTAATTTCTTCCCTGTTCTCTCTTTGTTCTTCATGTTGGTTTTCCCTTCCATTTCTTTGTTTCTTTCATTTTTTCTTTGCTTCTTTTATTTTTTTATAGCTATTTTTTCCTTGAAATATTTCTCTTTCATCTTTTTCTTCACTCTCTAAATTTCTTCTCTGATCTCTATTCATTTTTCTGTTTGCTTTCCTTTCTTCGTTCTATTCCTTTTTTTTTCGTTCTTTCTTTCTTTCTTTATATATATATATATATATATATATATATATATATATATTTTCTTTCATCCTTTTTTTTTCTTTCTCTGAATTTCATCCTTTCTCTTTCTTTGTCTACTTGTTGGTTTTCTCTCCCATTCTCTTTCTTTCTCTATCATAGATAGAAGACATGTTCTTACCACAAATCTTACCAAACTCATTATAATTTTTTTTTTCGTGCTTCTGCATTTGCTGGTTTTTCTTTGGTTTCTTATGAATTCCCAGAATTATTGCTCATATGAACATAAAAGGCTTGGAGAATTTGACACTCACAAGGCATAATGAAGACAAGAGGGGTCAGAGAAAAACATCAAGTGACCTACCTAAATGGATGACAGAACAGTAATTGAGAGAGATAGTAAGATGACAAACATTATTTAGAGATACAAAGCATAGGAAGTTGTGGAGAGCCATGATCCTAACGAGCATGAGTAAATGGATGGCAGAACAGAGACTGGGAGGGATAATAAGAAAACAATCATTACAAAGGATAGGAAGTTGTGGAGTGCCATTATAACCTACTTAACGAATGTGTGTAAATGGATGACAGAACAGTGATTGGGAAGGATCACAAGAAAACAAAGATTACTTAGAGCTAGGAAGGATAGGAAGTTGAGGAGAGCCATGATCACCTACATCATGAGCATGGCTAAATAAATGGCAGAACAGGGACTGAGAAGGATAGTAAGCAGACAATTATTACTTAGAGCTATGAAGCATAGGAAGTTGTGGAGAGCCATGATCACCTACTTAACAAGCTTGTGTAAATGGATGGCAGAACATGGATTGGGAGGGGTAGCAAGGAGACAAACATTACTTAAAGTTACAAAAGATAGGAAGTTGTGGAGAGCTATGATCACCTACCTAACAAACTTGTGTAAATGGATGGCAAAACAGGTAGTTTGAAGGATAGCAAAGAGAAAAACATTATTTAAAGCTCCAATAGATAGGAAGCTGTGGAGAAGCATGATCACCCACATCCTAAAGAGACATTGCACATAAAACAAGAAAGGCTTTAGTACCACTATTAAGTAAAACTTATGAATTATTTCTGGAGTTGACCACAGCTGAATGAAACTTCAGAAAACTGAAATCACATATTAGCAGAGATCACTGTATTCAAAGAGTTCATTTTTGTTGGAACTTCTGGCCCAATCCAGGGTGCTTCACTAAGATTATCAGGGTCAGGAAATTTCCAACATGCAAAATGGTCACCTGTTAGCCAAAAGAATGATTCCCATTTTCTGCAGAGGAGGGATGGATGAAGAAAAACATATCATGTGACCAGACAATTTATTGATTTGATTATTTTGTTTTTTACATCTTATCAACCCATAACCAAAACATATTTTGGATTATAATAATAATCTCATACGGATGGCATCCAACTCATTCAGAAATATTTAAATCATCATCTATACACAACTATTTTTTCAGATCAATAATTAAAAATGGCTTCAAGAGAATGAATCCTGTAGGTCTTAAAGAGGACAATCTATAGACTCTATAGACTGGTGCTGCAGAATCACAAACAAATAATTTTACCAAGTAACAAAAACCACATCACTTGGACACTTCGATCAGATAAAAAGTCAATAATAACTAAAATGGATAGCACGTGTAGAGATTTTCCAAGCGTAGCTTAGATGTGGCACAAGGCCGAAAGTATGGGGCATCCAGTGAGGATCGAACTCACTTTTCAGTAGTAACTGATCTAGCAAGACAAGCTTGCTAACCATTACACCACGCCGAGGTGCCCAAATGGATAGCACGTGTAACTGGAAGAAAAAATAATGGTGTAATCAAGATGTTGACATTCCATACTACCATAAACAAAAGGTCAGGAAAGAAAGAAGTCGACCCAAGAAGCTTATTTTACTGAAAAACTGTTTTAATGATTTTATAAATTTCCATTGTTTTTAATTTTCATTAATGACCTTCCCAATGGCATCACTTCACAATTTGGTATCTATGCTGATGACAAAACCATTTACTCATGTCTCAATACGAAGTCTGATCAGTCCGGCAAAGTCAAATTGGCAGTTTATGGCAGCAAAATAACCTACAATCTATTGTTAATTGGGGCAAAGAATGGCTTGTTAATTTTAACACTTCTAAAACTAATCTGCTATCTATTAATCATCTGAGAGACTCTTTCTGCCTTTCATCAGCATGGCTGATGCTAACCTCCAGGAGAGTGACTCATAGCACCTTTTCAGGCTAACATTCTCAGCTGATATGAAATGCAAAGACTATATTGAATCCATTAGTAGGCCAACTGCTAAAAAAGTTGGTTTACTGTTCCATGCTAGGCAATTTTTCTCTCCAGAATCTATCTTACATATCTATAAGTCTACCATTCACCCATGTTTCAAATGTTGCTGCCACATATGGTCCAGTGCACCTGCTATATATTTAGAGATTCTTGATAAAATCCAAAGAAGAATCAACAATATTATTGATCCTGACCTGGCATCTCAACTTCAGTCACTTTCCCACTATCATAAAGTTGTAATTGTTCTGATGAGCTCTTTGCCATGGTACCTAGACTTTATGAATTTAAGCACAGTACTAGATTATCAACTATGTCCCATCAATTTACAATTGAACTGGCTAGATATAACCATAAATTCTATGCTAACAGTTCATTTTCTCACACTTCTCACTTGTGGAACTCTCTCCAGCACCATGCTTTC
Organism: Acanthosepion pharaonis; assembly: GCA_903632075.3. Lineage (NCBI taxonomy): Eukaryota > Metazoa > Mollusca > Cephalopoda > Sepiida > Sepiidae > Acanthosepion > Acanthosepion pharaonis. The sequence goes on along the minus strand of CAHIKZ030003920.1, from coordinate 1,660,065 downwards.
AATTTAACTTTAATCTTCAAAAATTATTTAAATGCAATGTCAATTGTTATCTACTGTCTTTTATTGTACTTATTGCTTAGTAATGTTTCTTTGTTTTCTATTCTTTTGCATCCAGTAACCCTTTGTGTCTTAGTTGCTTTACTGCCTTGCTTGGGGTAAATTTGATTAAAAGAATCAGTAATACTAACTATTCAATTAAGGAATGCCACATGTTTCTATGGAAACAGTTGTTCTTGCAATATTATAACATAATGCTAGTTCTACCACTTAAACCAGAAAGTGACAATAAATAATGTTATGTATTCTCATTCTATTATAAAAGATGGACAGCTAGTTTGAAATCCTGTCATGAAACAAATTTTCAGGCAAAGAATGTTCGACTGAAAGAAACAATTTATAGCCGTGCTATCTTATCTGAAAAGATACAGAGAATTAATATCATTTCTAAGTTTAGAAAAAGGCACAATAGATAAGATTTTTAAAAATAACTATTTCACTCTTTCTTATATTGGAATCAAGCAATCTACCAAAATTTCTAAGTGTTTGTCCCTGAAGCACTATAAACTGAAAATGATTTCTCAATTTACCTTTTTCTCTTTCGTTGATTTGATATTGCATCGTCTTTTGACTTTCCTCACCAATTTTCTATTGCTTTTAAATTTCTTGGTTGCTGTCATTGCTTTCTTAATTGTCCTTGTCTTTGTTTACTCTTCAATTCTGTTTATTTTTTTTCATCTTCTTAGAATTAGTTTTCTTTTTCTTTTATTTCTAAATTCTTCCCCTCCTTCTCTTTTTATCTCTCTCTCTGTCTTTGTCTACTTTGATCTCCTTTTTATTCCTGCTTCTTCAATTCTTCCTTTTTTAGGTATCTACTCTTAATTATCATTGAACTATTTTCCTTTCAATATTTTTTTTCCTCTTAATTTCATTTTCCTTCTTTCTTTATTCTTCCTGTTGGTTTTCTTCTCTTAGCTTTCCTTTCTTTTATCTTTTTATTTGCTAGTGTATCTCATCATGAGGCAATCCTCATTGGTTGATCCTCATATCCTTGTGCCAGACTAAACTAAGCTTTTTAAAAAATGGGCATTTTGACACGAAGCAATAGTTAGAAAACAGGTTTCACAGACCACTACTACACTTTAGTAATCACTGAGTGCTCAAGATCTGTGGCCTTGTGCCAGATAAAGTTCAGTAAAAATATAATTAAACTTGCATAAATTCTGTTTTTCATTTCTCACTTATTCATCAGCTTCCCGATTATGTATCTTTCTTCAATCATTTTTATTTTCCTTCATTTTATTTTTCTTCAATCACTTGGACTCATTCAAACCATTCAATTCTTTTTACTTATTTACTTGATTTCATATCTTTATTAATGAAATTGCTGTCTTTTAGTTATCTTAAAGAAAACATTTTAACCTTCCATAAGCATGACTGATGCTAACCTCCAGGGGCGCACCCTATTTCACCTTCTTGATCTCATGTTTTCCACTGTCATAAAGTGGAATGAGTATATTGAATCAATTGCTAGATCTGCTGCTAGGAAAGTTGGTTCACTGTGCTTTTGCCAGGCAGTTTTTCTCACCAGAATTCACCTTGCACATTTCTAAATCTACCATTTGTCCATGCTTTGAATATTGCTACCAGATCTGGTCTGGTGTTCCTGCTATATATCTTGACATTCTTGATAATCAATCCTTACCTGGCATCTTTTCTTCAGTCAGTTTCTCAATGCAAGAGCTTTTCTGTGTTCTTCTATAAATATTTTCATGTTAATTGTTCTAATGTACTTTCCTCCTTAGTACTTCAGTCACATGAACTTTAGCATAGTACTAGATTGGCAATTAGGTCTCATCATTTTACTGTTGATACAGCTAGATGTAATCATATGTTCTATTCTAACAGTTTCTTTTCTCACACTTCTTGTCTGTGGAACTCTCTTGCAGCTTCTTGCTTTCCTGTACAGTATGATCTTCAAAAACTGAAATTCAACATCATTTGCCATTTTCTGTCTTTATGAATCAAGTTCTTTTATTATCCTTTCTCCTCTCTACTGTTTTCTAATTTTGTTTCACTCTTAGTAACCCCTTGCTTCTTAGTGGCTTTATTGCCATGCTTGGGTCAAAATGATTTTGAAAAAAATTAACATTTAATTATCTTTGTTTTTAATTTTTGATTTATGACCCATTTTTTTAAAAAATTCTTTATTTCTATTGACATATTTCTTTTTTCTTCATTTTTTTCTTTCTTAATTTTCTAATATTTCTTTTCTGTAACTTTTGCTCTTTCTCTTTCATTTTTATTTTATTTTTTACTCTTTGTTCGCAGTTTTTGATTGTTTTTAATTTCATAATTTTCCTTTAATTTTTATCATATTCATTCATTTTTTTTTTAAATTTATTTTTGTATTTATTTTCTTGTAACAAATATTTTCTCACAATCTCTGCTTCTTTTTCATTCATTTTAGTTTGTCATTCATCATTTTTTTCCCTTCTAGATTACTTCTGTTTTTATTTTTCATTTGCTTTCCTATTTCTTCAATTTTGCTTACATTACTTTTATTGAATTCATTTCTTTCAAACAACTTATTTCATTTTCTTTCATTATTGGTTTTTCTTTTCATTCACTTCTCTTTTCATTCCTTTCCTGTCTTTTTAATGTAACACTCATTTGTTTTTCCAATATTTTTATTTCATTCCTCTCTTCATTTGATTTCCTATTTTCTTTTTTTAGTCTTCATTTTCTGTTCAATTCCTTCCCTTCTAACACTTATTTAATTTTCTGTCATTAATGTTTTCTCTTTTCATTCCTTTCCTTTTTAATGTAACCCTCACTCATTCTTATTCTTATTCTTAACTACTAAAATTGACATTTATTGAAATCTTTCACAAAACCAGAGGCAAAACTTTTCTTTCTTTTCTTCATTTAATTTCTTCATTTATTTTATTTTAGATGCTGACTTTGTTTGCCAAACTGATTAAGTAAGACACAAAACCCAGAAATAAAATTCTAATATTGTCATTCGTAGAACACAAAATGTCTCTATAACCAGAGGTTTATAAACTAAATTTAGGCATATCTGTTCACTATTGTTTTTTTTCTCTTTTGTTTTATATATTATTTCTCATTTCTCTCCCTCAAGAACAGACATACTTGAGAGAAATAATAATAATAACAACAACAACAACTCTATATCCAGACAGTGCTATGAGATAATGGCTAGCAAGTCTAACTTGGTTGACTACTACTACTGAGTATTAAATTTGACCCTCACTGGGTGCCCCATGCACAAATTCAACATTAAATAACTCATTAATGGTTGGCTTATTATAAAATCAACCAACATCACTTGGCGTGGCATAATTGGTTAACGAAGCTTGTCAACATGATTGCTGTAAGAATACATGAAAAACAAAAATAAATTACGAGAACCAAGTGTGTATTTATATATGGTGGTAGTAGACTCTGCCATCATATTCGACATATAACGGTCAAGCAGCTCAGTTCCTAGGAACCAACAACCACAAACCAGCACATATGATTTGATTATAATGGTGAAGGCTTTGTGCAGAACCAACCACACATTTTGAAGGGCCGAATACAGAGACTTGGTGCACTATTTGCCACAAGGTCCCCAAACAACCCTCCGCAGGTTTTGAATTCAGAGTTATCCTTCTTCTAAACCATCCAAGGCTATAGAACCCAGTCTGTTCTGCAATTTACCCATAGCTGGAGGGAGAAGAAGAGGATTCATACCTTTCCCAAGGGGATTAGTATGTAAGTGAATGTAATGGATTCAACTGGAATTCAAACTCGGCTCTCTGATTCCTCAACTTGAGCCGCTATCCACTACTCCACTGTACCTCTAATTGGTGTTCATATATATATATATATATATATATATATGTGTGTGTGTATGTGTGTGTGTGTGTGTGTGTATCAAACATAACTCTCCTACTATCAACCTCACCTTATTTAAGTGGAAATGGAGTGCTAAAAGTTTAAAAATAGAAAGATGCTCACACAGATTACAGCCACAGTCAACATGTGAAGGCTCATAATAAACACTCCGATTCAAAACAACACAAAAATAAAATACAACTTAAACAGTCAAAACATGAGGAAAAACTAACACCAAAAACCAAAAACCCTTTAAAATGGCTAAAGAAGTGACTGAAAGCACTCGGGACAATGTAAATTATGTAAAATTTCTGTATTCTGTATTCCCTTTACTTTATATATACATAGATAATATTAGTGGTAAATATACACATACATATGTAAAATATATAAATATATATACATACATGCATACACATACATATATATTTTGTATAAAAAAAATTCCAAGAGGATAGAATCCAGGTAGAACTCAATGTCCAGGACAGAGTAAGGATATAATAAAAAGGCTTAAACACTAATATTCCATGGTCATAATTTATTCCATTTACAATTCCAGTGGAATAAATTATGACCAACTTTTCGCACCACCCCTGTCAGTTATGGGTGAAGTAGACTTGTCTCATCAAAACCATTATGGTTCATGGTGAAGAGATTGAATTTAATATCTTTTGGCAGGATGTCAGTATTTCCAGCAGGAACAGTTTTTGTTCGATGCTGGGAGTATTTTTATTTTTATTTAATTTATTTTACATAAGTTTTTATGTTATTGTTTTATTTATAATTTTCATTATTATTATTATGTTATATTTATTTTTTATCATCATCATCATCATCATCATCATCATCATCATCATCATCATCATCATCATCATCATCATCATTCTCCTCCTTCTCCTCCCCTCCCCTCCCCTCCTCCTCCTCCTCCTCCTCCTCCTCCTCCTCCTCCCTATAGCACAAATTAAGGAATTTTTTATTTAAATTTTAATGTCAAATTCAGACTTTCTTCACAAAATCAGGTAATCAGATACTAGGATTCCATAACTATGAAATATATCGAATATGTGACTGTAGCATTGTTAGAAAAAGTTTTTAGGGATTGGATTGATTTACTATGAATTTCTGTTGTAAGTAGAGCGGAACCATAAACACTTGAAGTACCTGACAAAAACAGATGCCTTTATTACTGACTACCATAAATTGTAACTTTTTTCCTGTGGCTTTATTACCAGCCACAGAAAATACAGAACAAAAATATAAAAGGATGAAGCACTGAAGATAGAAAGAAAACCATCATTCTTAGCCCACTTGTCTGTCTGAGAAATTGGAGAAGAATGTTAAAACCTGGAAGAAATCGCCAGGAAAGTAATCTTCAATTTAAATAGCAAATAAATAAACGGCTCCAATTACATCTGAAAGATTATCACTAATAACATTCTGTTGTATGTCTATGCTATTGCTTATCAAAAATTCAGCTATGAAAGAACAATTTAAAGAAGAGAAGCTAACGCTGAAAAAATTTCAATAAATATAGTGAAAGAAAGGAAGATAAAATAAGTAAATGATTGGAAGAACAAATTGAAAAAAAAGAGAAATGCAAAATGGCTATAAATATAAAATAAAAAAAAAATGGTATTGTCATGTGACCCAGAAAAGAAAAAGAAAATTGATGACCTTCGGTGGCAGGTTAATTTTCAATGAGAAAAGAAATGTGAAAAAAATATGTAAAATAGTAAAATATATTAAAAATACCATTTTTTTAAAATTTTATTATGCTCTCTTGAAGAACTCTCCATCAAGTCTGTGTCTAATAATTACCCATGATCCTTTGGCTCTATTATCGGCCAAAATTGCTTCCTACAAATGAAACAGCCTTTCTGACAATACCTGTAAAAGATTTGAGTGGATTCCAAGAGGAAAGAAAAAAGGGCATATTTTCATTAAAAGAAAAAAAATATTATCACTGCGTGAGATTTTGCATGAGAAATAATACAGGTCAGAGAAAGGTTGCTATAGGAATATCACTAGTTTAATGTTTTTAAAGTTTGTCCAATTTTTATTTCTTCATTGTTTTTCTCCTTTTATATGGAAGAGTTACAAAGCGAATAGGAAGAAAGATAAAAAAAATAACTATTTTTCTTTGGTAATTTTTATTAATGTTCTTCGTTTTCTTTATTTTCTTTCTTGCTTTTTTTTTAAAAAATGAATTTATAACTCTTTAATAATCCTTTTTTTTTATTTCTCTTTCTTTATTTTAGTGTTTCTTCTCTTTCCACCTTTCTTTAAATTTTAAAAAAATTTAAAAAAATAAAAAAAGAATGCAAGCGCTTCTGCTTTTTTCTTCTTTACTTCTTCCATGGTTTCTCTTTTTCCGTTCAAAGATTATTTTAAAGTTTTTCGGTATTTAATTCCTTTATTCATTTCTGTCGATTCAAGAATTTTCTCATAATCTCCTTAGCACTCACCATAATGTGCACAAAAATCTTTAATCCTGATTATGTCTGTTGAGTTAACCTTAGTATGTAAAGAATCAGTGCTAGTCTGTAAGTAAAGAAATATAAGGGAAAAAAAAGATAACTCCCACGCTATCTGAGACAGAGTTCCTGGTTTCTCTTTTATAGTCTTTTCCTCTCTCAATTTGTTTACTTTTTTGTTGGTCTTTAAGTAAATTGCATGTCTGTTGATATTTCTTGAGAAAGTTACACGATGAACTATTGATTAGCATTTAAAATGTTCTTTCCACAAAACAAGTGATTACATAGAATGAAATCTTGCTTACAGCTTATCTTTTTTTAACCTTCTTCATTCAGTTTGAGGGTTTTTTTTTTCCTTTCCTAAAACTCAATCTTAAAATCCCTTTAACTGAACTTGAATAAGCAACAATCATTGAGCCAGATTGTTCAGAGCTTCGAAAGATCTTTCTGTTTTTTCTTTTTTTTTTTTTAAAAAAAAAACAATGTTTTTCCCTTTCCAATCATTTTAAGAATAAGTTTTGGGCCAATTTTACTGTGCGTCATGCCACAAAATGAAAATTCTTAAATTTATCAGATCTGAATTTTGAATGTCGAACTAAAAGGAATGAAAAAAAATACTGTTAGTGTTCGTTTTATTTTGACAGCAGTTTTTCATTCATACAAGTTTTGTTAAAGAAAGACTAAAGAAAATTCACTGTTAAGGATTATTTTTTCTATGTTTTGAATGATTTTCTTGGTTTCGGATACATATTTAGATATAAATTGTCCAACTTCGAAGTAATTTCGACTATCACTTGTCATAATCAAAGACTTTCATTTTTTTTTAACTATCATCATTTTTTTTCACATATCATGTGCATTTCCATCTGTTCATGTTATAATACATGCTGTCAGCTTTATAATTATTATTGAAATATATTTAATACTAGCTTAAAAGCCACAATATTGGGTGGCATTTAAGCTAGCTCTTGGTCCTTGATTGGGCCTTCATCACAATAGGTAGGGAGGAGTAGATGCAATAGGCAACAATAAACTACAGAGATTTGTTTTGGCATGTCTACAAGTTGTGCTATCCAAAGTTTTTTCCAAACAAGTATTACTATTAATATATATATATACTTACAACACCATCATTTGACAAGAGTGGCTATTTTTGTAGTGATGTTATAACATACATATATTATAATTTTTAAATAAATATATATATGTGTGTGTGTGTGTGTGAGCGTTGTTAATGGTTAGAAAAGAAAAGAAAAGAATTGCAAATCAGGAAGAAAGGGTTTTTTAGTAATCAGAAATTAATGCAAGTGTTACTGCTAGAGTAGTGCTATTATATATATTATTTACTGCAAGGATAGTTGGGTAACTGTGTCATGCCAGAAGGTATTTCTTGTCAGAGTTAATCTTGCACATTTACAAATGTACCATTCATCTGCACATTGAATACTGTTGCCATATCTGGTCAGGTGCTCCTGCTACTCATCTCAAGGTTCTTAAAAAATCCAAAGAAGGATCTGCTATGTAATCCATCTTGACTTGGCATCTTGACTTCAATCACTTTCTCACCGACATGATGTGGCTTCACTCTGTCTTTCCTACAAATATTTTCACAGTTACTGCTCTGATAAGGTTCTTTTCCTGGTGCTCGGACAACGTTTGTTTAAGCGTGCTACTAGATTGGCATCTAGGTCTCACCCTTTTACTGTTGAATTAGTTAAATATAACCCCCACTTCTACCCCCCCACCTTCTCACACTTCCCACCTGTGGAACTCACTTCCATTTCCTTACTTCTCTGATAGATACAATCTTCAAAAATTTAAATGCAATGTCAATTGCCATTTTCTATCTTCTTGAAGCTTGTTCAGCTTTATCTTTTTTTTGGTCTCCCCATATCCAGTCTTTTCTCTCTCATTCACTCTCAGCAACCCCCTGCGTACTAGTGGTATTCCCGTCTTGCTTGGGGTGAAATGATTAAAAAAAATAAGTCCTTTGTTGATGGTTTTTACTTAAAATGCAAACCAGGAAGAAAGGGTTTCTCAGTAGTCATGAATTGATGCATGTGTTACTGACAGAATAGTTATTAATACTGGAAATGCCCATGAAAATTTTATAGCTTTCCTATTTGAATTTTCTGATGAATCTTAATTCTTAAGATAATGATTAAATAAGCTCATGATGAGTTCTACAACAATAAAATATCTGTAGAAATCACCATATTGCATCGTTAAATATTTGAGCTTAACAAATCTTAACAAAATAATACAATAACAATCATAAATATGAATGCTGGTCATTATTTTAAGAAGTGGGTACAAATGAAATGATCTGAAATTGTTATTTTTTCCATTTCATTGAAACAGACATTAAACACTTTTCTCTCTTTTTGATTTTCTCACTGAAACCAAATAGCATCTCTGATATGTCTTTTCTGTTTTTCCATATGATATTTATGAGGTATTCAGTCAGTTATGTGCCATGAGTGATACATGCTTAGGCGATCATGTATCTTTTGATACATGACTGACATGGCAGATTTATTTCCCACAGTAGGTTGCTATTTCTTTCTGCAGTAGACCAGTTGCCATCCAAGGCTATAGAACCCGGTCTGTCCTGCTATTTACCCATAGCTGGGAAGAAAAGAAGACAATTTATACCTTTCCCAAGGTTATTAGCACGTAAATGAATATAATGGATTTGACTGGAATTTGAACTCAGCTCTCCAGATCCTCAATCTGAGCCACTATCCATTACTTCACCATGCCTTCTGAGGTATTGGCAGGGCATAACAGTCATTTAAATTAAAGAAAGAACAAGAAGAATTATAATAAGATATATAATGGCTAATTAAATCAATACTGAAATACTTGATTTTAAAAATGCTGATAATAATTAAGTTGCTAATTAACATAATTTTTATTTTTTGTCTTTTAACTATTTCTCTTCTTTATTCTTTATTACCATTAGGCAGGGGAGTTTTTATGGCTACCTATGGGGAGAGGCATTTTTATGGCTACCCTTGGGGATATTTAGCCTCATTCCTGTGGCTTCCTAACTTCTGACATTTATTCCTAATCCCACTCCATCATTAGGCTTTTAATCCCTCACAATATCCCATACCCTTAAAAGAGACTCTTTAAATCTTGCAAACAAATAAGAGAATTCTTATGGCTATCATGTCGTAAAGGGGTTGAGGTTTATTTGGCATCAGTCTTCCTCCTTTCACTTTCATCTTCTTTGTTATCTGGGGTTAACAAAAATAAAAATCAAGCTCATCAGAAAACATACCAGTGACAAGACTTTCTTTTTAAGATCCGGATTTCAGTGTGCTGACCTTGTTGTGGGTCATCTTTTAAACAGTCTCGCTTTTGGGCAAGCAGCTCAGAACAAAACTGCATTAAAGGATACTGAAGTGTTCATTCACAGATTTACAAAACCATCGTCCAGCAAGATTTGAAGTTTTACTTATATTATTTCCTATATTAAATTATATAAAGACAAAAATTAAATAGATTATATAAATCTTGTATTTGGCAAGTTTCCAAGGGAAAAAATACTGTTAAAAAGTATAAACTATATTGTTCAATGAAATTTCTTTTTCAAAGCAAATATTTTTCTATGCTAAGCATTAATAATAAAAATGAAATTATAGTCTTACACTAAATGATACCAAATGACAATTGCTACTGTGTAAGATAAATCTATATAACAGAAAATATATAGACACTATCTTTTCCCATGAGGAATAAAAATTTAATGTTAAAACTTTCCCTTGGGTTCAGTGAACAGTATCTGGCTATATTTCTGAGATGAGGTATTAGGTACACTATTTACATTATTTGGACTATTGTCCTCATCTTTGTCACCATATTTATTACAACGTTTTGGCCGTTCAGTATCTGTCTATATTTCTGAGATGAGGTATTATGTACACTATATACATTATTCGGACTATTGTCCTCATCTTTGTTGCCATATTTATTACAACGTTTTGGCCGTTCAGTATCTGTCTATATTTCTGAGATGAGGTATTATGTACACTATTTACATTATTTGGACTATTGTCCTCATCTTTGTCGCCATATTTATTACAACGTTTTGGCCGTTCAGTATCTGTCTATATTTCTGAGATGAGGTATTATGTACACTATTTACATTATTCGGACTATTGTCCTCATCTTTGTCGCCATATTTATTACAACGTTTCAGCCATTGTATGCTCCAGCCTTCTTCAGGTGAATGGAATGTCAAACTGGACCCCTTTCTATTATCTTTTGTAAAATTTAATTAATTAATGATGGTGTTGATTGTAAAATAAAAAGTTTACTTATAATTTTTAAATAAATATTATTCGCTCTACTTTGTATTGAGCACTTTTAAAAAAATAGTGTTTTTGGTTACTGGAATTTTATTGCATCTATACCAACCTTGTATTCGGATATATATATATATGTGTATATATATATATATATATTAAAAAATATACATAATACCATACATTGATTACACAACTCTGTTTTATGCCCTCTGCAATCTTCAGGTGTGAATTTTTGGGGGTTAACACCAGTTTTTTTAATATTTCTGGCTATCATGAGATATCTTATTGTTAAGATGTATTATGTTGTTAATTATTTAAATGAATTATAGTTTAATTTTACCTGTATTTATTTATTTGATATATATATATATATATATATATATATATATATATATATATATATATATGTGTGTGTGTGTGTGTGTGTGTGTGTGTGTGTGTGTGTGTGTGTGTGTGTGTGTGTGTGTGTACATATTGGCACATATAAAACTTTTGGTTGCATGAAGGTGGTAGATAAGTACCTTAATATCTATATATTGCTATTTCATTATTTTCCTTGTTCTATATAGAGTACTGTATTGTATAGGTAACCTTGTCATCTTTGTTTGTTGCAGTTTCTCTCTTTTTTAATATATATATATATATATATATATATATATATATATATATATTTATATATATATATGTATATATATATATATATATATGTGTGTGTGTGTGTGTGTGTGTGAGAAAAAAATAGTGAAAGAAAATGAAACTTACAGATAATTATAAATAGATCTTTTATTAATGAAATATGTATTTACTAAGCTGAGCTTAAAGAGACACTGTGGTCTAGTCGTGATATGCCCAGAGAGGACTAAAAAAGTCCATCTATGAAATAGTGTTAACTGATACTTACTAAGCTAGGCTTCGTCAAGCTTTGCATGAGGCATCAATTGAGAATTGGCATCAATTCAGGAGTAATTGTCTGTAAGATAGATTACTCAGCTTGGCTTACCTTCATCTAGCACAAGTCCACAAGTACCAAAATGTCACTTAGTAGAGCACAAGGCCATGAGAATGGTACCCTAAACTCACCATTGTAATGAACTGACTTTCTAACCACCATCCCACAGCACATTATATATATATATATATATGTTAACCCTCCTGTGGAATATAGCATGACAGCCTCACCATGCTTGGTCGGCAGCATGATACTCTTCCATTATATCTTATATAAGACACATGCATTAAATATATATAAAGATAGATATATTGTAACATAAATATTTTGGTAGTATGTTTCAAAAGTCACCTAAGAAATTTCTTATGATTTTGTCTTTGATCTTTTGGTCTAAGACTTGAGAATTTGTTTTTTGCTTTTCCTTTTTCAGAAAATTTTCATATCTCTGACACCGACTCAGCCTGTTACATTTTTTTTTCTACTTTCACTTTCAGTTAAGTCATATTTTTTTGTTAGAGCATTTATCTCCCTTTCATATGTATGCATGTGTGAGCTAATGTGTGCCTTATCTTCCAAGAGTTTATTTCTCTAATCAGCAGACTTCCATATGTTTATCTTCTTCAAAACCAGCCAATTTTGTTTGCTGGGGCATTTTTGTTTTTGTTTTGTTTTTTGATTTTCACATTTTATTCCCACTTCTTTGAGATTTTCTTTCTGGAAAGTTTTCTTCTTTTTTTTTTTCTTATTTTTAGTTTGTCCTGTTGCTTCTATACTTATTATTCCTAATTTTTATCATTCTTTTTCATTTTTCCATTTCTTTGCACTGCTTTCCTCTCTTTTCTATATTTAAAGAACACTTGTTTCCTTCCTTTATTTCACATTTTTATATTTCTTGGTTTCCTTTTGTTTTTCTTTCATTCTTTCTTCCTTTATTTTTCTACAGATTTTTTTTCTTTTTTCTGTCTATTTCATTTTTTTCATTGTTTACCTTTTCCTTTATTTTTCTACTTTTGCTTTTATCTTTTTTCTTTTTCTTTCCATTTTTAATTTTTCTTTTCTTTCTATTTTTTTCTGTTGTTTAACCCTTCCTTTTTTTTCTGCTTTATTTTTTCCTATTTATATTTCTTTTACTTTTCAGATTTTTCATTCCTTTTAGTTTTTTTCTCTTTTATCTATTTTCCTTCTTCTTATCTTTTCTGGCTTCTTTGTCTTCTTTCTTAATCTTTTTACCCTTTTCTCAAGAATGACTTTATATTCTCATTCACTTCTTCTTCATCTTCACACTCATTTCTCCTCCCCACTTTTCCACATTAAATTCTTTCTTCAGCTCCACTCTAACCTAATCCCCACTTGCTTTACTCACCTAAACCATTCACAAATTATCTGTCTTTCCTTCACATTCCAGCTACCAAACTTCATGTTTCCTTAGCCCAAGCCACTTCCTACCCCCAGTCATTTGATTTCCTTCCTCTACACTGTGTGCATTCAATCTGGACAAAACCTCTCATGTCCTTACTCATTTCCCTGTCTTTCTTTTAATTAGTCAGAGTGTGTTTGGACATTCAGGCAAAAGTGTAGTTGTACAAATCAGAATCTATCTTTTACCCTGGCAGAGATTTAGAAGCAGTGCAAGATTAAGTGCCAACTCCTACAATTTACACCCTACATCTCTTGCATTTCTTATGTCTTTTAACTCTCATCAAGACCTAACCCTAAAAAGAATCCCAACCCTCATCACAGCCTACTTCTGATTGGCCTCTTGCCAAGATTTCTAAATTCTTATGTGTCATTATACATGTCTCTGTAGCAGCTTTTCTTATATATTTGTCTGTCATGTTAACTTCGGTCTGTGAAATTTTCTGTTCCCATTTTCTATCTCTGTCGACAAGACTTGATTGATAACAAACTCAATTCAATAAACTTTTGCAAACATCAATTGTCATCTAGCAACAGGCTCTCTTGCAACTGCAAAATTCACACAGTGGTAAGATACACATTTTTGTAGTAAGCTGGCAATAAAAGACAATGTTCATTTTCTTCCTCTTGTTTGCCATGTTCCTTCAAGAAGTGGGCAATCGTGGCCCTCCACAATTTCCTATTTTTGTAGCTCTTAGAGAAAGATTTGTCTTTTCACCATCTTCCCACTTCCTGTTCTGCCATCCACTTACATTAGCTTGTTAAGTAGGTTACTCACTGCTTTCATCTGACCCTCTTGCCTTCAATATGTCTTGTGACTGTCAAATTCACCACACCTTCTTTCCCCATTATATTTCCTAGAAATTTTAACTGTCTCTTTCTGATTGAAAGTATACGTGAGCTTTTTAATTCAATTTTCCTTAAAACTACCTCATTACTCATATGGTCAGTCAATGATTTTCTCAGCATCCTTCTGTAGAACCACATTTCTGTTACCTCAAGTCTCTTCTTCATCTGTGAGATGATTGTTTCTCACCCATACAAGAGGATTGATATTACATAACAATTCAGCACACTTTTCTTTGTTTCTAATGGAATTTTCCTGTTTCTTAATATTTTGCTTAGCTTTTGGAAGGCATATTTTATTACTCCATTGCCCCCTTGGATTTTGGTATCATTTCCACTTAAGTAATCATCAAGGTAGGTAGAGACAAATGGTAAATTTCATACAACTAATGAATGTTGTGATGTATGCAAGGTGTGACATCTGATGATGACTTAAGAAAGCTGAAAGCTTAGACCATATTTTTTCCCAAATAAACTTCGGACAATTCCTGACAGAATTTCCTCATTGTCTGAGAAGGATTGTTTGCTATTTTGAAAAATCAATCAGTAAAATTAATTGACACAAAATATTTGTTGTCTTTAATAATATTTATCTTAAAGGATATTTGTTGCCTAAATACACAATATATATATATATATATATATATATAATCAGTTAATAATAAAAGTGAAACATTAGATTGCTAAACATTTCCTATTTATTCTTTATCTTATCATTCTGTTGGATTCTGATCCATATTTGATTTGTATTTGATCCCATTTTATATATATATATATATACACACGCACTAACCACCCATAAGATTTTACAGTTACATGTTATCAGGTTAATTTAAAATAATTTATATCATTTAATTATTTTAATAAAATTTTGTTAGATAGGTATTACTGCTAAAAAGCTCCTTCAAAAAATTATGTTGTATCTTATACCAAAATTAGATTAAAACCTAAATGCTCCTCTTTAATGTCCTTGTAACCTGATGACCCAAGAACAAAATATAAGTAATTTTATTATAATTATAAATTAAAATAGTGTTAAAATATTTCACTAAATGTTAATGTTTCACTAAAGCCCACCGTTCCATTTTTTCGAGATGTGGTGGACTCTGATAGAAAATAACTGAAAATTAATACCAATTTCATATAAACTTACATTTAGTACTGCTATTTTTTATTTTAATTTTTGTAATTATTATTGGATTTTAAAGCAGACATTCTTCTTCTTATATGTCCTGTATTCCTTTAGAATTTGGGAGATCATGGCTCTCCACAAGCTTCAATAGGATTAGATAAGTTCACCTATTGCCAAGTTGACACTCCTTCCCAGGCTTTTGAACAGGTGTAGAGCTTTATCCCTTGTTTCCTGTGTAGGACTGGGTTTTTACTTCCTTCTCCTAAAGTATTCTTATTCTGTTTCACTCTTAATAACCATATGTGTCTTAGTGGCATTATTGCCTTACTTGGGATGAAATGATTAAAAAAAGCTTCCTGTCTCTCGTATCTCTTAATAGTCTTTATTTTGTTATCTCTCCCAATTCCTGCTCCGCCAACTATTTATACAAGCTCATAATGTAGGTTATGTATTGCTTTCCTTTGTCTCTTTTGCCTTCACTATTTCTTGTGAGTGTTAAATTTTCTAAGCTTTCTTTCTTCAGTGCCTTATTTTTCTCTTTCTAATTCTAAGTGCTCTTTCTGTTTCCATTTTCTTTAAAACTTTGTCATTGTTCACATGTTCAGTTCATAATGGATTCAAATAATTGAGTATAAGTATCGATAAATCCTCAGTTGAATATTATTTAATTTTTCTCCCTCAATATTTCTTTACTAAATTATGTTTTATTTCTTGTATATGAGTTTATTCTAAACGTTTAAAAATCCATCTAATTCTTAAAAACAAAATTGTCATCCATCTTTTTTTTCTTCTTTTCTCTAGGTAAGTACCTTTTACCTGCCACATCAGAAGAGGGTGAGATATTATTTTTAATATATATAATTATTTTTCCTGTATAATATTTTTTGTTTTATATTTTATGTAAATTGTTGTTATTATTGCTATTGTTGTGATTTCCTTTTTATTTTTATACCTATTTTTTAAAAATATTACTAAGCTTCACTTAGTATTATACATGACTGAATAGAATGATATTCGCCCTGAACAAGACCCAAGAGCCACTCGAGATAGAGTGTTACAGAATAAGAGGTACAGTTTTTGGGGATATGCAGAGAAGATAACTGGTAACCCTAGACTTGAATATGTTAAGATTGTAGCAGACAAGGAAGCATTCTCTTGAGAGTGAGTTCCACAAAGCAGTGGTTCAATGGAAGAAGAAGCTCTAGTAAAACTTACATTTCAGCAATGGAATATGAAGGGAATGAGGGCGGTTTGCTAAAATGTATGTAGCACAACAGTTTTTAGCCATGAAGATGGTACAACTAAGGAATATAGTTCATATGAAGTCTTTACATGGAAAAAGCGACTGAGCAGTTTAGAGACACACTGTTTCCGCTATGAGAAAGGGATTGCAGAGTGGAAAATAATTTTAAACATTTATAAGCTTTCCTTCCTAGATTTTCTTCTCCCTCTTTCACCTTTCTTATCTTTCCTTTATAGGCCTTCCTTAAAAGATTTTCTTCTCACTCTTTCATTTTTCTTCTTTCCTTTATAAGCCTTCCTTTCTAGATTTTCTTCCCCCTCTTTCATTTTCCTTCTCTTTCCTTTATAAGTCTTCCTTTCTGGATTTTCTTCTCCCTCTTTCACCTTTCTTATCTTTCCTTTATAAGTCTTCCTTTCTAGATTTTCTTCTCCCTCTTTTCTTTTTCATCTTTCCTTTATAAGTCTTCCTTTCTAGATTTTCCTCTCCTTCTTTTATTTTTCTTCTCTTTCCTTTATAAGTCTTCCTTTCTAGATTTTCTTCTCCCTCTTTTATCTTTCTTCTCTTTCCTTTATAAGTCTTCCTTCCTAGATTTTCTTCTCCCTCTTTCATTTTTCTTCTTTCCTTTATAAGTCTTCCTTTCTAGATTTTCTTTTCCCTCTTTCATTTTTCTTCTCTTTCTTTTAAAAGCCTTTTAAGATTTTCTTTATCTTTTTTCTCTTTTTCACTTTCTCTTCATATTTTTCATTTTTTAACTATTTTTCTTCTTCTCATTTTCTTTCCAACTTTTTTAATTCTTTTTTTTATCTTTTATTTCTTTTCCTTCCATTTTCTCATTTTTCTTCCTTCTTTTGTAACCAAAACACACCAGAGTTAGATATATCTTTGAGACTTTCCCAATAGACATCATACTATCAAACACTCTTGTTGCTTGCATTATTTAAAGCATTCAGATTTCACTTCTTTTTCAACTTTACTGAAAAAGTATTTGTCTGTGATGCAACAATATCACTAAAAGTTTTCTTTATGATATACCATATCTTGTTTTTAAGGAATATCTTAGTAAAGTCTTATACATTTAGATTCCTTGCTTCCAAATTACTTACAGAGTCTTTTCTATCTACAGCTTTTTTTAAAAAAATCATTTCACCCCAAGTAAGGCAATAAAGCCACTAAGATGTAAAAAAAGTATTCAAGTGAGTATTTAAATGTATTTAAATACTAAGATGTAAAATATTTGTAAAAAGATGTTAAAATATTTTAAAGTATTTGTAAAAGTATTTAAATATTAAAGAGTATTTGTAAAAAGATGTACATAAATTTGAAAGTATTTTTAAAGTATTTGAATCCTAAGGTGTAAAGTATTTATAAAAAATATTTTAAAGGTATTTAAATACTAAGATGTAAAAATATTTGTGAATAGAATTGAACCTTTAGAAAGTATTTAAATACTAAGATGTAAAAGTATTTGCAAAAAAATGTAAACATTTAAAATGTATTTAAATGCTAACATACAAACGGATTTGTAAAAATATGTACGTCTGTATTTGTGTGTGAATATATTTATAAATGTAAGTGTGTGTATGTGTGTGTATGTGTGTATATGTATTTATAAATATATTTGTGTGTGTTTATTTATAAATGTACTTGTGTGTGAATATATGCATTTATGAATGTACTTGTGTGTGTGAGTATATATATTCATAAATATACTTGTGTATATGTCAGTATATGTCCTTATAAATGTACATGTGTATGTATGTGTATATTTTTTATAAATGTACTTCTGTGTAAGTATATGCATTTATAATGTAATTTTGTGTGTGTGAGTATATGTATTTATAAATGTACTTGTGTATGTGTATACATATATATATATATATATATATATATATATAAACACATACATGCATAAACATATGTATGTATATATATGTGCATACACATACAAACAGAAGAAAATGGAAGCTTTTTAGCTTTTAATTCAATAGGCACTTATCACATTAGTGTTACCGTGGTAACCAAAGGTGCTACTTCAGATTAATATCAACCAAAGTTATACCAATTACGATTTTCACACTAAAAACCAGGCTGAAGTCTAAAAGAGTTACATTTCCTTAGATTTGAATCCATTAATGTATTTCCCAAGGAGAAGGCTGTTGCCTATGGCAGAATTTTGAATCTGTGTTCATCTTATTTAAAATGTACAGCCTTGTGTTAATCTGACAGCATGATTCTTGTTTCTATACAAGTTACTCTGGCAAAATAACGGGCATATTTTTAGTACATATTTTTTTTTCAATTCATTCTAACACAACTTTTTGGTAGTGCTCAAAAGTCTTATCTAAAAAGATATTACACCTAAACAGACACCATATGCATTAGATATTAGCAGCAGGTCATGAGAAACCTTTACTTTATTCTCAGGGGGCATTTATCTCTAATCCCCTAGTGATAGGGTTAACAGTAATTTTTTTCTTTTTCTTATTCTTTGTTCACTGGTGCCTCGACAGCATGAATTTAAGCATGCTACTGGATTGGCATACCAGTCCCAACCTTTTACTCCAACAGCTTCTTCTTTCGCACTTCCTGACAGTGGAACTCCCTTCCTCTTACTTGCTTTCCCAATAACCACAATCTTCAAAAATTTAAACGTCAATTGACATCTTCTGATGCCTTGATCTTGATCCCCATCCGTCTCTTTATCCTTTCTTCAAACACTCCTCTTTACTCTTACTTTTCACTTTGCATACTGGTGGCATTCCCACCTTGCTTGGGGTGAAATGCTTAAAAAAAAAGCCTTAGAATGTCTCTTCAGGATTTTGGTAATCATAGCTCTTCCTATCCTTTGTAATTCTTAGTAGGGTTTGTCTTTTAATATTAGCATTTAAAAAATAATAAAATGCAAAAATAAATATATATCAGGTGCTTTGACATAGACAGTATTTTAGGAGTGTCCCTTTTTGCTAGAATAGAAGACTAAATTTGTCTTCTTAGTCTCAATTTATGACTGCTACTGAGCTAAGCTATATCATTTGTCTAAAAATCATTAATGCCCTTAATTTTCAAAATAAACCAGAAAACCTTTTGTTTTGTTCAAAACATTAGCTTCTAAAATTTTTATGTAATTCTTATGCCTGACTTCTGTAGGTATAATTCCAAAAAAACGATATGAAAAGCAAACAAAATTGTATATTTAATATCAATGCAAAAAAATGTTTCACGATCACAAGTCCCATATACCATTAGAGTTGTAAGGACACTCCATGTAATAAAGTCATAGCAACAGTGGAGAGTCTTTGGCAAGCCAGTTCGATGGATCCCAAACATCTCCAGGCTGGTATCAATTCAGTTTTTTGTTAAGATTGGTGGCCAAGTAAAGCTATAGGACCTAGTCTTTCTTGCTATTTACCCAGAGATAGATGGAGAATAGAAGGATTCATACCTTTCTCAAGAGTATTTGCATGCAGGTAGTGCCAAATTTACCTATAGGCTTAGCAAGCTGAAGCCTAGGGCTTCAAAATCTAAGAGGCCTCCAGCCAAGGTGCATAATATTTTTGACACAGTCATGGAACTTTCTTACATTGTAGACTCTAAATAGCTTCAGTAATTTGAAATACTCATCATCGTCATCCTTGGCTTTACTGAAATTGTTTAATTTAACACTCTTCCATTTTCCTCTATTTGTGGGAATGAGAGATTTAGAGGAGCCTCACAAGTGAAATAGTCCAGGACCTTTCTTTATCTAAAATCCAGCCCTGAATGTAGGTGAATGTAATGAATTTGACTAGA
>CAHIKZ030003920.1:1535000-1627500 GCA_903632075.3 Acanthosepion pharaonis | reverse complement strand
ATAAGGCAATCATATATTGCGTATGCAAAAACTGATAGACAGCAACTGATAGATAAATGTTAAATGATAAATTTAAAAAAATGTTATCCTTGTTAAGAAGATAACTTAAGACGTAAATGCATCGAAAGTGCTTTAATTAATGCCACTTCCACCTGTTTTTCTCACATATCACCATTCTTGAAAGAAACGCTTATTTCAATATTTGGTGTATTTCAGAACCCACTGTGCTACATACACAGGGTCAAATCATCCTCACTTTCTTTGTATTCAATTGGTAAGAAAGAAGTTCCACTCAGACAGCTTTTTCTTGAGAACTCTGTAAAACAGACTCCCAAGAGGGTACTTCCCTGATCAAAACAATCTTAACCTCTTCAAGTTGAAGATCAACTGTTATCTATATGTCATCATATTTTGCACTTACTCCATCTTATGTCCATACAAAAAACTGCATTTGGTAATCCTTCCAGTTGTTGCCAAAAATAAATGGATTCTTTGAGTTTTACCACAGACATCATAGTATAACCTAACTTTGTCCATCTTAGTGTAAGGTGGAGATAAAATTGATAAAGTAAATCTCCAGTTACCAGCTAGTTTTTATGATGGCAGCAAGTTAATGATGTTTACTAAATTAGCTTAGTATGACACAAAGCTATCCATGTGGTGTACTTTACAAAGATTGAAGTCATTGAAGTAATTGTTTATAAGATAAACTTACTAATCACTACTTCATGACAAAATTTCCCTCATTTGAATGTCAGTTGTTATTCATGGTATATCATTTCAAATCTCATCAGAAATACAAAAAAGACAAAATATGAGCTCCAAAATGTTTATGCCCCGCCACAAACATTGATCTGCACAGATGTGAAAAAATGAGCCTTGATCCTTTAAATGTTCAGTATGGCATTCCAAACGGATTTACTAATAGAAAATAGTGTCCTTATTTTTCTCTAGAGCCCAATGTGCCAATGATGAGGCAATGGGGGTGTTATGCTGATGACATAGATATTTATAGTTAGGATAAGAATGAACAAAAATATCAACATTCTTGACAAAGTGTTCCAAAAAGTAGAACCTCTCCAAAATGGAAATAAGATGTTTAATTTCCACACTACCTTAAACAAAAGGTTTGGAAGGAAATTTCCATCAGTACCAGAAAGAACACTATCAGTAAACTTGAGAAGTCTAATTTTCTGAATTACTGTTTCAAGAAAATTCTTTTATAAATTTCAACTGTGAGTAATGGTAACTTGGTCAGTCGCTAATAGTTATCTGTATGGAATCTGCTAATTTTACCATTACCATTCAAACAATTAAGCAACTGTATATTTAGGAGTAGTACAAGAAAAAGTAGAAATATAAAGATATTAGTTACAAAAATAATATATAAGGTAAGGATATTAGTCCTGATTCATTAATGAGAAGAACCATCCAGAATTATTAAAGATAACTATAGAAATCCAAAAAATCAGAATATATACTCTATTAACAGTGAAAAAATTCAACGTAGAGGGGTTTAAATAAAAAATGTGGGTGGCATTTATGCATTTTTTCCTTATCTCTTCCCAAAGATGAATTCTTGTTAGCTATTTTACCAAATTATAAAGAAGACATATATATCTACATTTGAAGTATGCATGTCTCTCACAGTATTTGATATTTAGAAAAATGTAACGATAGGACCTAATACTTATTGAATCTGTCTGACTACTTTTCTACCGTCAGATTAATAGCCTCATGAGGACCAGGAATTTATTCAGGTAAAAAGAAAAGTTCTTTTTCTTTATTTTTTTTTAAAGAGACGTACACAAATTTCAGAAAAAAAGAGCAGTCATGTGAAATTACATATAACAGTAAAATGGTTGTTTCTGATTGGTTGAAATTGTCTTGTCAGTGATCACCTAGTGATTAGAATATATTTAGCCAATCCAAATGAGAGCTTAAACTATACTAATGATTCCTGGTTTCTTTCTCTTTGATTGCTCATTCTTATTGATATTCTCTTGTTTCATTTATTTCCATTCTTCTTTTACATTGTCTCTTTTTCTACTAAGTTTGTTTTTACCTCTTACAATAGTCATCTTCCCAAGATTCTCCTTTCCTATTGTAAAATTAACAACTGTGTTACCAAGGGATTTTTCTTCCTCTTTCTCAGATACCCCTTCCTCAGTTTTCTAATTCTCTAGCTATTATATTTCTCTCTCCCTTCCCTTTTCTTCTCTCTATTCTTTCACGTTATCATCTCATTGACAAGGTTAACAATGGTGGTAACAGTTTTTTTTTCCTTACTGGCTAAACAAGTGATCATTCCGACTCTTGTCTGTCAAGCATCATGGCATTTTATTAAGATATTTGATGATAGAATAGAATGCAGGAAGAAATGTGTTCATGCCTTTTCCAAAGTAATTCATTATCATCATCAGTCCACCTGCTTTTTTCAGATATCTCAATCCATGAGAGAAATGCTTATTTCAAAATTTGGTGTATTTCAGAACCCACCATGCTACATACACAAGGTCAAATCATATTCGTTCCCTTTTTATTCAGTTGGTAAGATAGAAGTTTCACTCAGATTTTTCTTGAGAACTTTGTGAAACAGACTCCCAAGAGGATGCTTCCCTAATCACAATAATCTTAACCTCTTCAAGCCAAAGATCAATTGTTATCTATCCTATATGTCCTCATAATCTGAATTTACTTCCTCTTCTTATGTCCTTAAAAGAACTGCATTCGGTAATCCTCTACCTTGATTGACTTTTGGTCCTTGTATTGGATGGGGCCTTAGGGACACTACACATCTAAACACCTGGCCAGTTCTCTCCACTTTGTTGAAATCCAGAGAGGTATTCACTTATACATAACATCTTAGGCAAGTAGGCCTGTGCTCATCCAACTCTGGTCAAACCACAGCTGATGTCCTCTAACTTGAAGGCTCATCTTGGTCACAAATAATGTTAGATTATATATATATATATATATATATATATATATATATATATATATATATATATATATACGTTTCATTAAATAATATAGACAAGTGTTGTCTATTTATTTTATGTAAAATTTTTTCGTATCTTCTGATAAGTTTGATAACATTATCATTAACCGAAAAAAGAAATTCACAATATTTATCCATTATTTTTTTAATATAATCTAAGCTTTCAGCTTACTCAAGCCATTATCAAAGATGTAATTACAAACATATCAAACAATATACGGACACGACAGTGATGATAGTCTGTCATTGTTTTGTTTACATAGTGGATCACTAAGCAACGATGAACACGCATATAAGGCGCTAGAAGCGAAAATCGCACCGCATCTCATGACGTCACACATGACTACGAGAGTGGTTGTAGAATGAAATAAGGAAAGCCGTTGGTATAAACCAATGGCTTCTGTTACCAATTATAGAAATTATAGACATTTAAGAATATTTGTAGAGATTCCATAGTTGATTTTGTTTAGGTTGGGTTTTAACTGTTTGATGTATAATGCTTCAAGCATTTTTAGTTTTTGTCTATTGTTTTCATGTCGAAGTATAGTTGTGTTTTAAACAAGTATTTTCTGGAATTGTGTGTAATGCGGGCAGGCATGTTGTTTTAAATGCCTAAAAATGTTAGAGTTTTCATTAAAATGTAGTGTCAAGCGTCATGAAAGCGAGTTTGTGGTGTGACCAACATAAATATTATTTAATATATATATATATGCATGCACACACAGAGTCATTAACACTAATTTAGTATAAACAACACCAATTCTCCTTATAACTCTCTCATTTATTTTATTTACTAATTTATTTGCCAGTGCCATCAAATGTTTTTTTTTTTTATTTTATAAGTATAATATATATTTTGTAATAAGAGAGAGGAAGAAAGAATATGAATGAGAGAGATGAATGTAGATAATGAGAATGAAGAATAGGTTCAGAGAAAGAGGGGTGATGAGTAAGAAGCGAGGGATGAGGAAGAACTGATATGAGAGGAAAAATGTATGACTTAGATGGATAAATATTGGTGGGGTTATTTTAGAGATGGGTTTGAAGTGAAATAAAAAAAATTTCAGAGATTATAAAAAGAAATAAATAAAAAAGAGGGCGAAAGACACTCCAGTTTGATGAACAAAGAAGGGAAGCCCATAACTAAAGATCCAATACTCTAACCACTATGATCTGTCCACAAATTTACCATTATAAAGATTTTAAAGTGAAAAAAAAAATATGAAAAGACAATAAGAGAAGAAATTTTTTTCACAATAGGAAATGAAATAATACATTTTTTTTTTTCATTTAAAGAATTTGAGATAATGAAGAAGAATTTTCGATTTCTCTATCTCTTGGGGTAAACAGTGTACTAAAGAACATTGATGGTAAAGCAACTGATAAAAAGAGGTGATAAGTAAATTTAGTTTTCCTAGAGTTTTGAGAAAAAATTTTCTTAAGCTTACTTTTAGAAATTTTCTTTGTATTGTGAAATATTTCTCTTCAGTTTGATCGTTTCTTCATCTTTCTAGTTTCTGTTATTAAAATAAAAAAATCCTTAAGAATAAATAAGTTGAATGGCATTGAAGTAAATTTTGAAAGACACTGAAATTGTTTGAAGACATAAAGAGTTGAACAAAATCTCTATTATTATTATTATTATTATTACTATTATTATTATTTGCAGAGATTCAGCCTGTACTTTGTTCTCATCATCGTCATTGTGTTTTCCATTATTTTGTGCTAGGTGAGTTTTCACACTAGCAGTACCCAGTTAGGGTGTATGGATAGCACATTAGTTATTGGTATGGAAAGTGAAATCAACAAACATTTGAAATTCTTGTGTAACCTTCTGTGTTCACTTTCCCACAAATACCCTTGGGAAAAAGAAAAATCCATATCTTCTCCCACTAGCTATAATAAACTAGGTTCTCTTTCCTGAATTCAAAACCATGGAGAAAACAGGAAACTACTCCACTATCTTTCCAAAGAAGTCATGGAAATTCACAGATAATAAAGAAAAGGAAGCTGTAGAGAGCAATGATCATATACCTACTGAAGGTACATGGTATAAAAAACACAGAGTTGCACAGAGATAAAATCATTACTGAAAAGTAACAGTCACAGCAGAGGACAAAATGGTGCCAAGGCACATATTTCAAAAGAGGGCGATGTTAACTGATATCATTATTTTATGTTTATAAACATGTTTAGAAGGATAGGCATTGTGGTGTAAAGGATATCAGCTCAGAATGAGAAATTGGAGAGCTGAGTTTGAATTCCAGCCAGGTTCATTGCATTCACTTAAGGAAGATATGAATCCATCTCAACACCCCCACAAGCTATGGGTTGAATAGCAGGATAGACTGGGTCTTATAGCCTTGGCAGCTGGCCTACTGTATAAAGGAATAGCAACTGACTGCAGGAAAATCTACTGCCTAGTCAGTCATAAATCAAAATATTTATGATTGTCCAGGTGAGATACATGTATGCTGCTTAACTGAGAAGTTAAAATGAGGTTCAAATGTGTTCCAGATTCTTTTGCTTGCGCAAATGAAATTAGAAAACCAAGTTCAAATTCTGGCCGAACCTGCTGCATTCACTTTTACACAAATGTCCTTAAGAAAGATTTTAATCAATTCCTTCTCTTAATTATAGTAAACTGGGATCTCTAGTAGTCACTCTAAAAGAATAACTACTCTGAATTCAAAACTGTGGAGAAGACAAGAAACCACTCCACTATCTTTCCCAAGAAGGCATAGTAATTCAAAGATAACAAAGAAAAGGAAGCTAGGAAGAGTCATGATCGTATACCTACTGAAGGTACATGGCATTAAAAACATACAGGCCTAGAATCTTCCATTAGATCATCTAGACTGGCACTGCAAAATAAAATGAAAAAAAAATATCCCTTGAAAAATTTCAACAGCATTAAAAGCAAAAATGGGTGGCAAGAGAAAATAATATAATCAGGCTAAACAAAATATTTGAAGAGAAATTCCCATCAATATTAGAAAGAGATATAGCAGTGGACTTGAAGTTTAATTTCCTGAAAAACACTTTTAAGGAAAAGACATTGCAAATTTCACCCATCTCTAAGACTAACTCTTCTGTCAGTGTGTGCCAAATATTTCCTGTATGGAAACAGCTAATTTTACCACCATCATATTTGAGTTTGTAAGCATTTGTTGAGCTCAAGTATAGGCAAATGTTGATCATTTATTTGCAACTGGAAGAGAAAATAATGAATTACTCAAGCTGTTAATTCTCCACACTACCATGATTGAAAAGTTTAGAAGGAAACTCCTATGAATATTATGTTTTAATGTTTTTTTTTTTATTCTGACTAAGGCCATTGCAAAGTTTCATGCTTTAATGGGATTTTCTAACCAAGTCTGATGATCACACTGATGTGTTAAACTGACTGTCACCATAAGTATTGATTGCTATGTCCACACTGGTAATATCTGTATGCTTTCTATCCCCATGGA
Organism: Acanthosepion pharaonis; assembly: GCA_903632075.3. Lineage (NCBI taxonomy): Eukaryota > Metazoa > Mollusca > Cephalopoda > Sepiida > Sepiidae > Acanthosepion > Acanthosepion pharaonis. Next base: position 1,621,026 of record CAHIKZ030003920.1, on the reverse strand, counting down.
AATCTATTGAATTTATATATATATATATATATATATATATATATATATTTCAGCATCCTCATATATATATATATATATATATATATATATTTTCAACATCCTCATATATATATATATATATATATATATATATATATATATATATGTGCTGAAAAATCCTTAGCCTAACCCATTTTACAAAAATCTAACCAAATAAACATACATTGCATTTTTTTGTGAGGAAAGCCTTCTTCTTTGTCAGGCCAAGAACTATTCAGCAGCTTCATAAACACAAACACATACATATATATATATATATATATATATTTTGTATAATTAGGCAGCAATCCTTCCTTTATGCATGTTTCGTTAAAAACGACAGACAAGGTACTACAGTTGAGCTTTTTATTTAATTTTCTTGTGTTCTGACAAGAGCTTTCTTTTTCTGGACAAAGAGTGTGTAAGAACAGAACATTCGGACAGTTCTTACACACTCTTTGTCCAGAAAAAAAAGCTCTTGTCAGAACACAAGAAAAAATTAAATAAAAAGCTCAACTGTAGTACCTTTTGTCTGTCGTTTTTAACGAAAAACATGCATATATATATATATATATATATATATATATATATATATGCATATATAGGTGTTTCATGGAATAATATAGACATAGTGTGTCTACTTATTTTTATGCTGATCCTTTCCAGTTGTCTAATCAGTTTCTTGATGTTAAGAAGCAATTCATCAAAGAAGGCACCATAGTTTTTTTCATCTTCAGGGGTAAATCACAAAGACAAACTTATTGTAACTGCAACAAAATCTGCATTCCATTATGATAGTGATTTTAAAAAAAACGCGCTCTGTAATTATTTTTAAAATTTTAAATTTAACTGTTGTATCTACAGAATTTTTTGCAAAACTGTTGAAACTTGACTAATGCATGGAATAATAATACAACACAAAATGTACTTAGAACAAAATGTATTGAAACAAGAAAGTGTACACAATATTTACATATAGTCTTTTGTATATTCTTGGGAAGACCGTTGCTGGAGAATGTGTTGACTTAGTCGCAGTCGGGCTGAGTCTCTGGATTGAATCTCTTGATTCCTTCCCTCGTCTTCCCGGTACCAACCATTTTTATATGGTCGGTACTCCACTATGCAAATTAGGTGGATCCTACCACAACAAAAACACTCATTTCAATATAAGGGAACTGACTGTAAACTGGTAGAATGCAAAATGGCATTAAATGTTTGTTATATGCACTTTTACACATTTCTGCTACACTCATAATAAATTTTGTGTTTTAAATTTTGAGTGTTAATATCTATATTATTCAATAAAACATGTTTGAATGAAGATATGCTACTTATATATATATATATATATATATATATATATATATATATATATATATATATATTTTGTAACTGAATGTTTATACCCATTTTGGTGTTTCTGTATTTATACCCATTTCCTGTTTCTGTATGTATCTGTGTGTGTGTACATATATATATATATGTCATATATATATATGTGTGTGTGATGCAGAGAGTGGGATGAAGCTATTATACATACGTGTTTGTTTTTGTAAATTAATTAAATAATATTAGTCATAATTAATAATGATAGAAAAATAAAGGTAAATAGATTAAATTTGATTATTGATAGACGATTGCTTGTGGAGGGAATTAGATTATCTTTTCATGGAGTATTTATTAAATTATGTGATAAGTGAAGCAAAAAGACTTTGGCAAGGATTCAGAATTAAGGAAGTGACTATTGGTGCCAAGTGGTCACCCTCACAAACCAGAATGGCAGAGTCGAATGTTGTACTCTGATGCTCCAACCGTATTCTTGCTTTTCTCTCTATCCCTTCTTTCACTTTTACTTCACTGATTCATTACTTTTTTTTACTTGCATCTTTTTATTCTTTACTGCGTATACTTTTAATCAATTAACAATTCTTCTCTTATCGATCCCAGCCGATTCCTCTTCACCTCCCTTATAATTTATATCTTCTGTGTTTTCTTAACCATTACAATCTACTTCTATCTGTTTCACTATATTTATATCCATATATATAATGTCAGTATTTATATCATACTTTATACAACTATATACCTTTCTATTTATGGTCATAAATATCACAGTCTGTTTATATGTAGTGATTTTCCAAGTGTAGCTTAGATGTGGCACAAGGCCGAAAGTATGAGGATCGAACTCACTATTCAGTTGTAACTGTTTTAGCGAGACAAGCTGGCTAATCATTACACCACGCCAAGGTGCCCCAGTCTGTTTATATGTATCTACTTCAGTCTGCTCATATTTATCTACCTATCTACTGTCTTTATCTGTTCATATCTTTCTCCTATTTATGTCAATCACTTCATTATCTATCTCTTCCAGTCTGTTCATTATCTATCTATCCCAATCTGTGGGTTATATATATCTATCTATTCCAATCTGTTTATTATCTATCTATCTATCTATCTATCTATCTATTTATTCTAGTTTATTTCTTATCTATCTATCTATCTATCTATCTATCTATCTATCTATCTATCTATCTATCTATCTATCCCAATCTGTTCATTACATATCTATCTATCTGTCCCAATCTGTTCATTACATATCTATCTATCCCAATCTGTTCATTACATACATATCTATCTATCTATCTATCTATCTATCTATCTATCTATATATATATATATATATATATATATATATATATATCTGTTCCAATCTGTTCATCATATATCTATCTATTTATCTGACTCTGTTCATTATCTATCTATCTCAATCTGTTATATATATATCTATCTATCCCAATCTGTGGGTTATATATATCTATCTATTCCAATCTGTTTATTATTATCTTTCTATCTATCTATCTATCTATCTATCTATCTATCTATCCCTATCTATCTATTCTAGTTTGTTCATTATCTATCTATCTATCTATCTATCCCATCTATCTATCTATCCCAATCTGTTCATTCATTATATCTATCTATCTGTCCCAATCTGTTCATTATATATCTATCTGTCCCAATCTGTTCATTATATACATATCTATCTATCTATCTATCTATCTATCTATCTATCTATCTATCTATCTATCTATCTATCTGTTCCAATCTGTTCATTATCTATCTATCTATTTATCTGACTCTGTTCATTATCTATCTATCTATCTATCTATCTATCTATCTATCTATCTATCTATCTCACTCTGTTCATTATCTATCTATCTATCTATCTATCTATCTATCTATCTATCCATCTATTCATCTATAAACTATCTATGTTATATATCTATCCCAATTTGTTCATTATATATCTATCTATGTTCATTATATATCTCATTTTGTTAATTATACATCTATGTATCTCAGTCTGCTCATTTTTCTATCTCAGTCTATTCATTATCTATCTATCTATCTATCTATCTATCTATCTATCTCAGTCTCTTTATTATCTATTTCAATTTGTTTATATCTCTCTACCTGTTTGTTGAAAAATAAAAAATAAATATTTGTTGTGTTAACTGCTTTTCTCATCATTAAGCTTAATGTACCATCATAATTAAAACTTATGATGGAAAAGCGATCAATATCAGCAAAATATAGCATATGTACATATATAGAGAAAGTGAATGTAGAAATGAATATTGCATGACTGACAGTTTTTATCCCATAAACAGTCATCACATCATATTGTCTTCATTTCTCCACACACTTTCTCTCTCTCCACACACACACACACACACACACATATATATATATAGTCATCCACAGACAGACTGTTTCACTGTATCACAGCTCCTCAGTGTGGCTAGATGTCCAATTGCTTCAAGCTGGGATTGAAACCCGACTGATTTGACATCAGTCAGATATCTTAGCCCAAGGCCATCATCACACGAAAGAAACGAAGGGAATTTTAACGTTTTTCTCTATACAAAATATTCCAGCAGCTCAGTGAACTCAATTCATACACTGGGGTTGAATAAGACTGACATAGTTTTTGTCGGTTGAAATACATATATATATACATATAGGCATTTAAACATGGTCACAGCAACCTGCTAAATTTGCTGGTGAGTGTATACATAGTTATATGCATATGTCATCAACCTAATGAGTTGATACAAATAATATTTATTTTTCAACATTATCATTTTCCTTCTCAATGCACTTAATTAATTAATGAATATTAATTACATATATTGAACATTGTACAGTAAATATTTCAGATCAAAATTCAGCTAATAGCTACATATTAGGCTACGGACTTAATGATCCATCTCATAAACAAAGTAGATCAATAAAATATATCTTTGTGTACTGTCCATAGTCCACTGCTTAAAGGTAATTGGAGTTTATACAGCCAAACTTGGTATATTTTAGGGTGTTGCAAAAATATCTACATTGGCACTTTAGAATTTTATACTGACTTTTTGCCTTCATTTAATTTTCACACATAACACTATTTTTAAAGATCTTAAACAATGACTTGAGTAAGCCAGGATTTCACAAATTGAGCAAATTAAAATATTTTTCTGGAATGCCAACTTTCTTGTTAAATAGTCCTTATAAATGATAGACTACTTTTGGTAGCAACACTTCTGATTGGGAGATTGGTAATTTTGAAGAGCATGGAACCACCTTTTAATTGCTGTTGTTCCTCGGTCCACCTTGACCTAAAGTTGTAGCACCTGTTAGGGTCCTAGCTATGGGCAAACAGTGACCCCCCCCCGCCAACAAAAAGTAAAATTATAAAAATTATAGTAAAATTACCAACAATAAAATTTTAAAGCAAAATGAATAGCAATACATTTTATATTAAGATGTACCTACCATACATTTTATAGTAGAATTAACAAAAATACATTTTATAACAAAATGATCAACACTAAATTTTATCTGTAGTTGAAGGCATACAATTGTGTTCAAAATATATTTAATTGAAGGCATACAATTGCGTTCAAAATATATTTAATTGAAGGCTTACAATTGCATTCAAAATATATTTAGTTGAAGCCATAAAAGTGTGTTCAAAATATTTAGATTTTGGCATTAAATAACCCATAGAGGTTGATATGCAACTGAGCAAAACCAACCAATTAACATGAAAGAACTCTTTCATGACATTAATCCATATAATATCCTACAATTTCTTAAAGAAATCAAACCGTATTCCAAAATATAACTTCAACTAAACAACATAAAACACACGTAACCACTTCTAGCAATTATGTCCACACAATCATGTATATGCACAAAAGCAGAGTATCATTTACCATGTATTCAACTGTGAAAGCAGAATAACATGTATTTTTTTAAAGCTCCCAAGAAAATTAAATTTTGGCATTAAATGACCCATAAGGAGTTGATACACTATTAATTAAGTCAAACCAAACTCTTGTTAAGTCAGTACATGAAAATTATTGATGTTATCATTCAGTCTTTTTTGTCTAAAAATTAAAATAAAATGAAATTTTGTATACATATTTACTTAAACAATGTAATGTGTATGTGGCCAGTTGCTTTGCTAGTGTACTTATCAAAGTTGTCTGTCTAGTGGGCTGACAAAGAAGTAAAAGAGACACATTACTCTTTTTACTTCTCTGGTTACATTTTAAACATACAATGCAACCCTCACCAAAGCTTTTTACTAACTGGCCAATGATCACTCCACATTGCATTCCAATCATCAATCAAATTTGTATCAAAAGCTGGGGGAGGTGTACTGCATGCTCACAAGGTAATGCAATTAAAGAAATAAGAATGTGTACCCCATTTCCCATATTATATATACATGTTTTATTTAAGGCTTCACCTGCTCATTCAGGTAGGTAGGTAGGTAATACTCTGGACAAATTCTACTATGTCAGCTCATCTCCCTACCAACTCCTCATCCACCTACTAATCCTTATGTGATAGATAGCAATACAAAATGGTGGCTTTGAAACTGAAACACAGACACATCCATCTCCTGCCAAGAGCAGACCAGAGCACTCTCCAATCCCAATCATGACTTAAGATAGACTAGCACCCAGGAACAGATGGTTTTACCTATTGTTCAGTTCACACTCCTCCTCATCATAGAGGTTTATCCTGTGTTTCTTTTTAGGAAAGTGTTGACAGTTCCTTCTAAGTTCTACTTTAAATCAATACTTCTGACATCTCCACCTAAACTCTGAAATTTATGCTATTATTGAGTTTCTGGTCTCTTCTAAAGATTTTTCCTCCTCCTCCACTTCCAATAAGCCCTTGCATCTTAGTGGATTTATCACCTTGCTTGAGGTGGATTGATTAAAAAAAAAGACTATTTTTGGTTTTGTTACCACTTGATCTCAGAAAATCTCTTTGCATTTCCTTTTCGTTAAAGTGGATGGCTCTTAAAAGACTGAACTTCAAAAGAGACCATTTGCTGGCCCATCAAGCAAAAACACTTGAGATTGAGATAAAACTACCTTGTCCCTTTCTATATAGGTGTCCATAGTATCACAACATGATCATTAATCTTTAGCACTCTGAATTATTAATATTATTTCGCTATACACTGCATTCTTTTTCAAGGCCTCTTAATTGCAGTAACCTTATTGATAATTTCACTTAAAGGTATTTTCTGTTGCCAAAGCAGGATATGACAACACAGCTATGAAATTCAAACAAATTCAAATTCAGGGATCAGAGTCCTCTTCAGTGGCTGGACAAACATTTGCACAGCAAATGAAGTCACATACAGAATGATAATGGTTAAAATCTCCCAGATGAACCAACTATTTTTACCATAGACAGCTACAAAGTACAAATTATTTTTTTATACTTTATAAGGAAGAATGCTATCACAATATTCATTGCTAGAACTGCTTTTGAACCACCTTTGTGTAGGTTTGTGTTATAAACTAATGTTGGTCTTGTTTATATTTGTCTTCAAGCTGTTTGACATCAAACAGAGCAGGAACAAAGTTTGGTTAGCACACAATGAATAATTTTTATTATTGTGAAAAGGAAAAAAACAGATAAAGAAGGTTCAAATGTGTGTTGAAATATTACTTTTGTAAATCTTTAAAGTTCAATAGCTGCAAAAGAAAAGTGATTAAGTTCTTTCAGTAAAGTCTTTGAGATATTCTACCTTTTGTGAGGAAAAATGTCTTTTACAAAATTACATGACAAGGTTTCTAGGTAAAAAGTTTCCATATAAATTTTTTTTGTAAAATGAAAAGAAAGAAGAACAAAGGATTTTGATAGAGTTTCTTTGAAACTGATAAATTCTGTATGTGTGAGAAATCAAGTCAAGAAGTTTTGTTTAGTCTGAAGTAATGTGAGGTCTGATGGTATCTTTGAGGTTAAATTATCATTCAGCCATGGCAAAGAGGAAAGGGTAGGCCTTGGTTGGTACATTCATAGTGTGGAGTTTGCTGCTGAGTGAATGATTGGCCATTAGTGGTTGTAAAGTAGGACTTATCTAATTCATGAAAGTTCAAATAGGCTCCTAGAACTTTGATATTTTTTAAAGGTTTCTCATTGGCTAGAAAACAATTTGGACACGATTAGTGCTAAGTGTGGTTTGAATTTGATTTATTTGGAGTTGGAAGTAGACTAACTTGTGAACAATTTCTAGCAATCCAAAAGTGGGGGAGCCACTTAGAGGCTAGGATTAATGTGTGTGTAGAAGGGGGCAACAGTACTCAAGATGAATGCAAGGAAAACTTTTATAAATATTCTTACAACACTTTATTAAATAAATAAAATGAAATACGATTAAAATAGACAATTTTCCAAAAGGGTAGTAGCAGTACAGAGACACGGTGGAGGAATGGATAGCAGATTGGAGAGACGAGTTTAAATTCCAGTCGAATCTATTACATTCACTTATGTGTTAATACCTTTGGGAAAGGTATGAATCCTCTTCTATCCCCAGGTATGGGTAAATAGCAGGACAGACTGGGTTCTATAGCTTTGGATGGCAACTGGTCTACTGTAGAAAGAAATGGCAACCTACTGCAGGAAAAAATCTACCTTGTCAGTCATGTATCAAATGATACATGATCGTGTATATCATGCATAGCACATAACTGACTGAGTGGCAGTACATTATTGCATATAAAAGTGGGAGAGGGTCAATTCTAAATATCAAAGAGAACACTTATAAGAATATACTATAAGTTATGTGATAGAAGATTTTTTTCTTACCGTAGATCTAAAAGATTAACAACAGTAACAAATAATGAAATAGCTCAATCATAACAACAATAATACTGTAATAAAAGCTTTGTTTCAAAAGATTCATTCTTACCATAGATCTTAGCAACCTAATCACATGACATTTTCTTTTTTTATTTAGTCAAGAATTTTCACTTAAAATAAACACTTCTTTTTATCATACCTGAATTATCTGCATCTATATTTTTGCACTTAACAATCAACCATTGAGTAACATTCTGCCTCATTGCCAACCCTACAAACTACTAAGATAAAGAACACTTGAAATTAAATTATCTCTTTCTGTTGGGACAGACTGGATCAATTACCATATTTGTTGGCATATTTCAGCAGGGAATATTAAAAAAGAAACTTTTACGATACAATCAAATGATACTGGAATTTTATCCATATTCTTGATTTGACCCAAATTTCTTTATTTTCTAATACAAACGTTTGTGGGGTGGGGGGAATTGGCCCTACCATATCTGATAGTGTAATTAGACTTCTGGGCATCTGGTGGAGAATTGCTACCACTTTGTCGAAGATGCAATTAACACTTGGTACTGATGCAGGTGGGAATTTCTGAAATAAATGAATTGAACCCAAACATAGATTTTCACATACATTTATATATTTATCATGGCCACATGGTTAAAACATTTGTTTTCCGACCACAAGACACGGGTTTGGATCTCATCATGGTTAATTTATCAGGAAGGTGATTTCTTGATTTCATAAGTCTGGGGAAAGTATCTGAAAACCATACCATGGTTCAACTCAAACCTTGTGAATGAAATTGAGTAGGTGGAACTGTTTAGAAGCTGTCAACGGTTGTGCTAGCATGAAGTCAAAAGTCATCATGACAGAGGGTTTGAATGTACACTGGCCTTGTTCAAACTGTTGATCATGCCAGAATATACACTCTCTCTCAGAAATTGTAACTAAGGTCTATTCAGCCTAATTGCAGTATAAATCACAGGTGGGCTTTGTGGGTGTTGAACAAACACAAATGTGCCTGAGTAGGAAGCTGCTAGATTGGTTAGCCATTTAGCAGAAGACTGTGCCCAGTAAACGAAAGTAGCTGGACATTATATAAAAAACATAGCACATAAAAGAAGAGAAAATTATATTTATGTGTACACAAATAACTAGAAAAAGGAAAAGAAACATTTATGTTGTTAGCTGTCAGGCTTGATGCACCACATTGTTAGGTGAAAGGAGGTTTGCCTGAAGAGTGTCTCTTCAGAGAAAGGCTCGGCATTGTATCTAATGTACCCTATTTGTAAAAAGAGCAAAAGAGAGAGAGAAGGTTTATGTCTTTTCCTTTTATAGTCCTGAATAGAATGAGACATAACAGGCATCCTGGTCATGCAAGGTGGGATAATCCCACAGGCATATAATCCAACCCAACACTTTGGGAAAAATTCAGGTCTTATATGTGATCAAATATGATAATGAAATTTTGATGTACAATGGTCGAGAATTTTATAAAGTTATTAACTTTTTTGTGGTTCAGGCTTCGTTAACTGTTTTCTTGTTCAAGCTTGGTAAAGAAATGGGGAATCAGTTCATTATTGTTTTTAAGTACTAAACTGATCCCCCACTTTTAGTTTTGTTCACTATTGAAATTTCACTTTTTTTCCAATCTGGCCCACTTTAAAACAAGTTTCTTTTTAAGCATTTATTAGAAAATTATTAAACAGTAATATTTGGTGGGGGATTCATTAAACAGTAATATTTGGTGGGGGATTCATTAAACAGTAATATTTGGTGGAGGATTCATTAAACTATAATATTTGGTGGGGGATTCATTAAACAGTAATATTTGGTGGGGGATTCATTAAACAGTAATATTTGGTGGGGGATTCATTAAACTGTATTATTTAGAATGGAAATTGAATTGTGTACATTGCATAACTGTCCTCAATGTTTTGCAGGAATCTACTCTTAAAATTTTAGAACCATCTTTTTTAACAACACCAGAATCTTTTTGCAAATGTAAATGTCATCTATTCAACAGTAAATATTTTTTTCTGGAACATAGCTAAGCCAGTAAATATTTAGTGAAAATTTTGGAAAGTCTGAACCGGAAAAGCATTTTTGAATAAAAAAAAAATAACAAACTTTTTGCAAAAAGTGGTTTGCTCTCTTGCTGGGCAGCCTGAATAGTTGTTTTTTTTTTTCTTTTTTAGACAGTTTTTGATTATTGATTTCACTGACATTTTTATCAATGTAGTCCTCCTTATCAAAGTTACCCGACTTGATGGCACCATGTATAGAAAATTACATCAGCTTCAAAAACATAGAAAGGTTCCCAAAATCATTTGTTAGAAAAATGAAAATACTTATGATACACTCCAGTATTTCAAAAAGCATTCAGAGTTTGTATTATTTTTTATAATACATATCTATAAGTCTACCATTCATCCATGCTTAGAATATTGCTACCACATATGGCCCAATCCCCTTGCAATTTACCTTGAGCTCTTTGATGAAATCCAAAAAGAATCAGCAATATTATTGGTCCTGATCTAGCAGTTCAGCTTCAGTCACTTTTTCACCACCATAACATTACCTCTCTTTGCCTTTTCTATAAATACTTTCATTAGAAATTGTTTGGATGAACTCCTCACTATGATACCTAGACTCTATGAATTTAAGTGCAATCCTAGACTGGTATCAAGATCTTATCAATTTACAGTTGAGCTTACAATATGTAGCCATAAGTTCTATGCTAGCAGTTTCTTTTCTCACACCTCTTGTTTGAGTAACTTCCTTCTGGCTCCATGCTTTCCGGCTATTTTTAATCTGCAAAAATTTAAATGCAATGCTAATCACTATCAACTGTTCTCCCGATTAGTTTTTTTCTTTCTACTCATTATTAATGTTTCTGTTCTTAATTCTTGCACACCCTGTAACCACTTGTGTCTTTGTGGCCTTACTGCCTTGCATGGGGTGATACTGATTAAAAAAATAAAACATATATTTTTGGATATCATATATTTATGTTAGCATAAACCATAATTAAATCTAAACTGCCCTTTAACCAAACATCAGTTTGTTACCCCTCATTTGTGATTAGAATAAAGTTATAATTACCATGCAATAACATGTAGAATAATTAATTGGATCATCTTATCACAACTTGAATAGCAGCAGCTATGAAAAGTTTCTGGGCTTAGTCTTGGAGGTGTTAGCATTTTGATCGTGAATGCTTCATTCACCTTTAATGCTGAAATGTTAAGTGTCAGATTAGACTTGAAGCTATGATGAATGTTATGACATATTTAAAATGAATGGCCCTCTTGCTTCTATCTTTTCAAAGGCAAGCCTTGAGAGTGTCTTTGTACTTCCCTTCATGACACTTTGGAGGATCTTTTGATGTCTCTTATCATTTCTGGTTTTGTCAGATTGGCAGCACCCGATAGAAGACTAAGGAAGAAAGTAAGTCTCTTTCTCTGAAGCTGGTCAAGGTTTGGATGTGGGTAGAATCTGCAAGTGTCTTGAACAGCAGTCTGAGGACCTTGAATTCAAGGGCTGTTGTAAGAGAGGCTATTGAAAATTCATCTTTGTTTCAAAGTAGTTTATGATTTAACCTTTACAGGCTACAAGGCGAATGGCTTGACAATCAATAGGATTAATTCCACTGAAGAAAACTCATTTGTCTCTATTCAGAATAGCCCTGTCTTTAAAGAAAAGTAGGCCAGAGTGCATAGAATCACTTAAAAAAAATTAATCTGTATTATGCATTTAAATGTAAATTATTCAGTTTTAATTTAACAGATTTTATTCCTTATCTTACTATCTTTGGAGTTTACAATTTTTTTTTTTTTTTTTTTTTTTTTTTAATCGGTATCACCTCATGGAAGGCAGTAAAGCCACTAAGACACAAGGGATTACACAGTGTGGAAGAATTAGGAACAGAAACATTAATAATGAATGGGAAGAGGAAAGAGTAATCAGGAGGACTGTAGATAGTGATTAGCATTGCATTTAAATTTTTGCAGATTAAATTTGGCTGGAAAGTATGGAATCAGAAGGGAGTCCCACAAATGAGAAGTGTGAGAAAAGAAACTGCTATCATAGAATTTAAAACAGAGAGTGGGGAGTAAAGAGTGAAAACAGAGAGCGGGGAGTAAAGAATGAAAACAGAGAGTGGGGAGTAAAGAGTGAAAACAGAGAGTGGGGAGTTAAGAGTTATATATAGCCATCTCAACTGTAAAATGATGAGATCTTGATACTAGTCTAGTCTTGCACTTGAATTCATAAAGTCCATGTACCATAGTGAGGAGTTCATCCAAACAATTACTAATGAAAGTATTTATAGAAAAGGCAAAGAGAGGCAACCTTATGGTGGTGAAAAAGTGACTGAAGCCGAACTGCTAGATCAAGACCAATAATATTGCTGATTCTTCTTTGGATTTCATCAAGGAGCTCAAGGTAAATACCAGGGGCACCGGACCATATGGGGCAGAAATATTCTAAGAATGAATGAATGGTAGACTTTTAGATATGTAAGATAGATTCTGAAAAATTGTCTCACATGACACAGTAAACCAATTTTCTTAGCAGATGCTGTAGCAATGAATTTAATATAGTCTTTCCACTTCATTTCAACTGAGAACGTTAGCTGGAGAAGGCGCAATGAGTCACCTTTCTGATGGTTAGCATCAGCCATACTGATGGAAAGCAGAGAAATGATTCTGAATTATTTTATTATTTGAACAATTGAATTATTTTAAAGTTGCTTCTCACATAATTTTACTTTTACAGATTTTGCTCTCTAGAATTTTTATTACTAATGTTAATAATAATAGTAGCCATTTCTTTACAAGGAAACATTCAACATTCATTGACTATCATAAAAATTTTTTCAAGGAAATAAGTTTCTTAAGTCCAGTAACTGTCAGCATTGTTTTTTTAGTATTGATGGAGGGGGATCCTTCCTAACCTTTTATTTGAAGTAATGTGGTACATCAACATCTTGATTATTATATTTTCTCTGGTATAATGGTGAAGGATGCAGCCTTGTTTGATGCCATTTGAATAATGTAATGGAACTAAAAAAATGGTTTCTTTGAATTTGTCGCTTATATAGCCAGTATTGCTTGACCTTTACTGGGGTAATAATTGAATTTTTCTTCAGCCATTCTGTATTCTCATCATATTTTTTGCTTGATTAAACTAATTAATGTCTATTGATTGTTCTAAATTCCAATAATTGCTTCTTTTTTTTCATGACTTAATTTTGCACATTTTAGGGATTCAATACCTCTGGCTATAATGCAGCATTTTAACTACACTCATTCACCCAATTCCAAAAAAGCTTCTTAAACAAAGTAGTAATAGAAAATAAGAAGGAAGACTAACTATTAACTGTAAGAAGACAGAATACATGGTTGTCAGTCAGCAAAAGAGACACCCCAAAGTGTAATCTAGGTATTGTGGATACCAAAACCAAACTGGTACAGAAAATAAACTATCTGGATACTGTAGAAACACTCACTCACCCGTCAGCCAATTTCAAGTAGGTCTTGTGAGCTGTCAGCCCAGAAGCACCTCCATATATTGAGGTCTTCTGTTAATATAAATAGTGAAGCTGTATTCATTGCCCGCTTGCTAGGCCTGTCACATAAGGGCAGGTTGATTTTTCATTTTCATAGAAAATCAACATTGCACTGAGTGTGAAAGCTGGGGTTTGATATGATAAGTACCGACACCAAATATTAGATTTATAGCTTTTACTAATTTTTAAGCATTTAAAGACTGCCTGAAAAAAATGTACAGAAATAATTAATTTCTGCATATTTGTACTTACAAACTGACTTCAAAATTTTACTATTTCAAGAATAAATCCAAATAAAAATGATATCCTTTGCATTAGATACATTGAATGGAAAATATATTCAAACCAGAATTCTAATTATGAATCACCAGAAGCAAAATATGCAATTTCTTTTTTGGTAAGTAAAAACTGTATAAAAAAAAATGTAAAAGATTACACAAAAAGCTACTTAATGAATAAGATTTGTTACATCATTTGTTAGATCATCTATATAATAAATGCAAATGTCAGTGTGTCACACTTTTTCAACTTTACTCCTAGAGACCATAGCCCAACATATGATACCATTTTGGAATCAGGCTGACTCTGTGAGCAAATTAAAAACCTTCTGGGCCAGATCTAGACCCACAATCCTGAAATTTTGGATTCCCAATTTTTCCTTACTGCAATTGTTTTTTGGCAATTTTTGCGATAACAATTTTTATAACTTGGAAATAAATTTGGTAATAATCAAAATTAATTGTGAAATCCAGTGAAAGTCAACCATGAAATAAAAAAAAATTGTTTATACAGAAAGTAAGGACCTACATACATCAAATTGTCTTTAAATTAAGTGGTGGCAGAAGAAATATTGCTGAACTTTTCAAAGGTCAGCTTTAATAGTAATGCTATACTTAAATACAGTGATCAATTTTGTGTTCTTTGTAGTCTATTGTTGCCTACTGCATTCACTCCTCTGTACCTATTGTGATGAAGGCCCAATCAAGAACCCTCCACAGGAGCTAGATTAAATGCCGCTTGATAGGTCAGTTTTTAAGCTAATAATTAATAAAAACAAAAATTAGATAAAAGTGTATATAACATCATAATACTGCTGGGCACACATTATAAGTCAAAATATTTTAAATTTGCATTGTTTATTGAAAATTACACTAAAACTACTGCACTGTACAATGGATTACATCATAATATAGTAAATAATATATGCAGTATAATTTCCCTTTGAAGTAAATGAAGGTTTTATTTGATAGCACAATGATTTAGTAATAATGTGCTTGTGCCATGCATCTTGTAATTTGTAAAGCTTCAGTATATTATAAATTTTATAAGGCTGTGTTATAAGGCTTTCACTGATCACTGGAATGAAATTCTAATGCTATGATTTTAAACCTAAACTTAATATTTAAACACATTTCCTAAAAAAACAGTAAGGAATTGGAACATAATATTTTATGTTTTTATTTATCATGCCAAACTCCAAATTTCAAATTGAATTCAACACCACAATTCCAAAATCAATCTGCTCTACTGTCACATAGCTTACAGCACCTAATATTCACTGGCGGTAAACCATCTAATAACTGGGAGTCCTGGATAAGATGATAAACTACATCTAACAGCAAGATCTCTGATCAGGAGATCCAAGATTTTGAGGAGCATGGAACCACCTCTTAATTGTTGTCGTTCCCAGGTCCACCCTGACCTTAGCTGGTAGCATCTGTTAGGGTCCCAGCTATGGGCAAATAGTGAACTCCCCCATCACCTGCCAAACAAAACAGTATGAAAATATAAAAATACATTTTTATAGTAAAAATACCAACAATAAATTTTTATAAAAAAAATTACCATCAATACAATTATAGTAAAATGATTTGCTATACATTTTATCTGTAGTTGAAGGCATAAAAATTGTGTTCAAAATATTTAGATTTCAGTATTAAATAATCCATAGAGGTTGATATGTCGCTAAAAAAATCAAACAAAAAATCTAATAACTGACCAGGCTCAACTTTATTTAATTGGTGATTGAACAAGAACTAATGTTGCAACATGATATAAATAAGAATTTTTTTTTAATCATTTCACCCCAAGCAAGGCAATAAAGCCACAAAGATGCAAGGAGTTACTGAGTGAGAGAGAATCTGCAAAAAAAAAACCAACATTATTTAGGAGCAAGAACAATAAAAGAACATATGAATTAAGAAGACAGAAGTGAAGTTATTTACAGACTATTATGTGATTAGAAAGTTTTCAGAAGATTTTAGTTTCTCTTGGTATATTATTAATAAAAACAAAACTCAATTGAGTCATAGCATTACACATTTTAATTAATGCGTCTTCTGAAATAGAAGGAAAGCGAGTTAGTCAAAAATAATTGCTGATTTGATACATGCATGTCATAGTGTAGGCAATACACCAGTTAACAGTATCAGTACTACTTTATCGAGTGATTTCTACCAAAAAAAAATCACTAGATAGACAATACAAGTTAACTAGATGCTTATTTTAGATTTAATAACAGACTATTTATTATCAACGTTATGCCTCTGCATCTATCCCTTTCTTGCTTGTTGTTCTTTTTTTTTTTCTTTCATTCACTTCTTTCTCTGTTGCTTTTCTTTCCAATCTTAATATTTTTCTCTTCTTTTTTTTGTTGACAGGGAAATTGATGTTTGCTTGCTTTTTTTTTAAATCGTTCTTACTTTCTAGCATCTTTATTGCTATCTTGCTTTGCTTTTTTCTTTCTTCACTCTCCATTTTCATTCTTCACTTTCCACCATCTATTCCCACTCTTCACTCTCTCCTCTCTGTTTTCGCTCTGTTTTCTCTCTCCATTCTCTGTTTTCACTTTCCACTCTCTGTTTTCACTCTTAACTCCCCACTCTCTGTTTTCACTCTTAACTCCCCACTCTCTGTTTTCACTCTTAACTCCCCACTCTCTGTTTTCACTCTTAACTCCCCACTCTGTGTTTTCACCTTAACTCCCCGCTCTCTGTTTCCTCTTTACTCCCCACTCTCTGTTTTCCTCTTTACTCCCGCTCTCTGTTTTCCTCTTTACTCCCCGCTCTCTGTTTTCACTCTTAACTCCCCGCTCTCTGTTTTCACTCTTTACTCCCCACTCTCTGTTTTCACTCTTTACTCCCCGCTCTCTGTTTTCACTCTTTACTCCCCGCTCTCTGTTTTCACTCTTTACTCCCCGCTCTCTGTTTTCACTCTTAACTCCCCACTCTCTTTCACTCTTAACTCCCCGCTCTCTGTTTTCACTCTTTACTCCCCACTCTCTGTTTTACTCTTAACTCCCCACTCTCTGTTTTCACTCTTTACTCCCCACTCTCTTTTTTCACTCTTCACTCTCATTTTTACCTCTCTACTTTCTGTTTTCACTCTCCACTCTTCACTCTCTATTTTCATGTTCACACTCTGTTTTCACCCTTCACTCTCTGTTTTCATTTTTCACTCTCCACTCTCTGTCTTCACTCTTCATTCTCTCTTTTCACTCTCCAATTTCTGTCTTCACTCTCTTATTCCACTCTTCACTCTCTGTTTTTACTCACTGCTCCCACTATCACTCTATGATTTTATTCTCCTATCTTTGTTTTCATTATCTCTCTCTAACTTCCTTCTCTGTTTGTTCCCAAATTTGTCTCTCTCTTTTTCAATCTTCCTTTTTATTTATACTCTTTTATTTTCACTCCCTCTTCACTTCTGTTTTCACTCACCTTTTAGGTTTCATTCTTTCTTTCTCTGTATTTTCACTCTAAATCTTTCTCTGTTTGCATGATACTCTCTGTTTTCTTTCACTCTCTACCAATCTGTTTTCACTCTCCTTTTTCATTTCACTCATTCTTTCTCTGTTTCCACACTCTCTGTCTTAGTTCTCACTCCCCTCTCTATTTTTCACTCTCTTTTCTTCCAACGTCTTTGTCTTTCATGACTTAAGTTTTTCATTTCTTATTTTTTTACTTTTCTTTTTTATCCTATTCTCTCTCTCATTGTCTGATATTTTCTCTTTCACATTCCTTCCCTCTTTTCTTCACTTGACCGTTCTTTAATCCCAGCGCTCTCTCTTTCTCTTTCTCAGAAACTCACACATACTTAATCTCTTTCATTTTTTTATCATTTTTGCTCTCTTTCAACTCTACTTTTTCTTGTTTCTTTCTTTCATCCTTTTTCCCACTACTTTGTTTACACCTCTTTTTTGTTGCTAATTTTCTCTCTCTCTCTCTCTCTCTCTTTATGCATTTAATATTTCTTCTCTATTTTTCTTGCTTTTCCTTTTTCTATTATTCCATCATTCTTTTTTCTCTATGTTTACTAAGCACATTCCCCTCACCTTCATCCTTTCTATCAATTTTCATCTTTCCTTTTCCCTCAACTATCTCCTTCCGTCATATTAATTTCCTGAATATGCTTCATTATACCATGAAGAATGTGCCATAGACAGCAATTTACCTGTAGGACTTTTTTTGCTTCTATCCTCCATTTGAGGGAAGTAGCAAAGAAAAGAAGAAAAAAAGAAAGAATTTAAATAAAAGAAAAAGGAAAAGTGAAAAAGAAAAAAAAAAAAAAACAAAGAAAGAGAAAACTATAATGAAAGAGATAAATAGAAGATATGCTAAAAATGATGAAGAAGTGAGAAAATAAAAAATTAAAGAAAAAATTTAAAAAAAATAAAGAATGAAAATGAAAGTAGAAATTTACCTGTGGAAGGAGAAGAAAGAATTAAAAAAAAAAAGTGAAAGAAACAAACAAGAAATTCAAAGGAAGAAAAGGATAGTGAAAGAGATAAATGAAAGACAAAATAAAATATAGACAAAAGTGATGAAGAGAGAGAGAAAGAGAATGAAAATGTAAAGATAAAAATGACAAATAAGAAAAAAATCAATAGAAAAGAAAATGAGAATTTTATATGCAATGAATTAAGAAAGTCGGAAGAAGAGGAATGAAAAAAGAAAATAAAAAAAACTAAATGAATGAATAAATAAGTGAAAGAAAAGGAGAACTTAATAAAGTCTTGTTTTTGGACATGAAAGATATTTTTGCCTGCAGGTATGAAAGGTGTTCATGGGGGGACGGGGTGAGAACTCTGGAGATGAATGAAAAGAGGTGTGAAGGAATGTAGATGATGAGTGAGGAATGAGTTTTCAAAATGAGCCAAGTTATGAATTACTGGATGCAAAAAAATATGTGTGAACAAGGAAAAAAACAAAAAAGTAAATAAATGTTGTTGCTACATGTCTATCACTTGAGGCAGGTGTGCCAGGTAGGCGTGTCTATTTCACATGGGTGTTGAGAAATGTTTGATTTTATTTTAGTTGTTCAGTATACGTGCGTGCGTTTTGTGCATTTCTCTGTGTACCACTTACTGTTGACACTGATGTGTGAAATAGCTCAGTTGTTATAACAGTGGGAATTTGATGAAGTGGTTTCAATTTCTGTCAACCTGTTAATAATATTTATTGTTTTTGTTATTTTTTGTTGTTATTGTTTTCTTACTTTTTACAGCAACAACTGGTAGAAGATTATCTGGCACAAGATATAACTCATGGAGTGTCAATAGAAATTGACTTATTGTTAACAACTCAAAGAAACAATTGCATATATACACACACCATACACACACACACACACACACATACATATATATATATATAGAGAGAGAGAGAAAGGTTAAATTAAAAAAAACAGACAACCTTAAGGGTCCATAGATTATATTTTATTTCCCCAGAAATGGGATTTTTTTCCTGGTTCCTCACCTTTAAAGTTGTCTGTTTTTTTTAATTTAACTAATATTCAATCTGTTTTTACATTGAGTTCTCAGGATTACATCCTCCTTGGGATTATCCATACGGATTACCAAACATTTCATTACCTTACTCTCTCTCTCTCTCTCTCTCTATATATATATATATATATATTGAATATGATGGACAAGGAATATTTAGTAAGTTTTCGGTTCTGTTTTTCTAGTGTCCTTACAATTTTTTTTCTGAAGGTTAAGTGTGTGGAGGAATTGTCTGTAGTGTTTATTTTCTGAGTGCTTTCAGCAAATTCTTCAGCTATTTTCAAGGGGAGTTTTTCTTCAGTTTCCAAACACAATCAAGACCCCTTAGCTATGTTTTAAAAAAAAAACATGGTATTTAGATATACCAGTTTGTACATATCATCTGGCATTACTTTGTTTACATTTTGAATACAGAAAAATGAGTAGATATGGGCTTTCCAGAAGATCTGAATGAGAAGATGTTCATTCTTCAAAATGTTAATTGAACCTTGCTGGTTTGTGATACCCTCTGTGGTTGGTTTGTCTAAAGCCCTCTGGATCAGACAGTAGTTTCTACTACAAACAAAAACACATTTATTAACTTTCTTGAATGTAATTCACATTGTTTAAACAAAAAGCAAGGTGTCTACTCAAACATGGGTAACCACAAAATAATGTTTGAAGTACTAGTAAGTAATATTGGATAAAACTCCATTGATTCCTTAGATATTTCTTTGTTTACCATTTGGATACAAAAATGAGCAGATACGGGTGTTGTGAATAATTAACAGTGGTCTCCCCTTGTTTTGTTACTCTACTCTATGAGAAAGCTATTCCTATTTACTGGGACTATAAAAGGACACTATACACAAACCTTGTATTCTTAGCTGAATAAAGATTTCTTAAAGCCTACACCTGCATACAATGGGCTTCTAAGAAAATCCAAACAAGATGTGCATTCTTCAAAAGCAGCATAATTGAACCTTGCTGGTCTGTGACACTCAGTGGCTGAGTGGTCTAAGGCACACCAAATAAATGGAGAGTGCATTTTCTCTATTAAATCTCTTGAATGTGTGGGAAAGTAAAAATAATTCATATTGTTTAAAAAAAAAGAGAAAAAATAAAGGGCATCTACTGAAAAATGAGTGTCCACAAAATAATGTTTTGAGTAGTAAGAATGTGTGCAGGAGTATGGTGAGCCAGGTAATTGAGAACCAATTATAATATATAGAGATATGATTATTATTATGAACTTGAGAGCATATACAATGCATACAGACAGTTACTTCTGAAACATAGTTAACTCTGTAGAGTGGAACTCCTTTCTTTTTGAAAATGGTTCTGTCTGAGCCATTGTCTTGTACAGTTCTCATTTTTCCAAACATTCTTTGCTCGATTTAACAAGAATTCAATAAAATATCATTAGTTCTGTAAACACATCTAACATAGATAGTATGCAGTTCAAGATAGACAGAGATAGATAGATGGTATGTATAGACAATGATAGATAGGTTGCACATAAATCAAAATAGATAGATTGTAGATAGATATATAGATAGATAGATAGATTGTATATAAACAGAGATAAATTGTAGATAGATAGATAGATAGATTGTATAGAAACAGAGATAGATTGTACATAGGAAGAGATAGATAGATAGATAGATAGATAGATAGATAGATAGATAGATAGTATACTGACTTAGTACACACTGAGATTGTGAACAAATTTATATAGATACATAATTAACAGATTGAGAGAAAGGAAAGCCATCTAAACCTGTTATCTAAGCCTGTTCATATCAATATAATTGCATTTATGTATGTAGCTATCTAGAATGATTTATCTACATTTAAATAAATTATTGTTCTTGTTTTGACCTTAGTGATATCCTCAGTCAGCCTGTTGTGACAGTTCCATTTATAAACGATTCCTTCACATTTTCTTTTTTACACTCACTCATATACCAGTTCAGCCTTTTTTCTCTCTCTCTATTTTCAAGTTTCCAACTATTTTATTTTCCTCCTTTACCTACTGTGTGTCAGTGTATGTTTGTAAGTACATTGCATATAAGTCTATAGTATACATCAATAGATATGTTTCTGTGTGTGTTTTATAATTAATGCCCCTCCACTCTCACTCTTTCCCTCTGTGTGTGAGTGTGTATGTGTGTGTAAATATATATATATATATATATATATATATATATATGACTGTGTATCTGTGTGTGTAAATATATACGTTTGTGAATATTTGTGTGTAAATATATGTGTGCATGTCTTTAAATATATATGTATATATATATGTGTGTGTGTGTGTGTAATCATGTGTATGTGTATATATATATATATATATATATATGTGTGTGGTTGTGTAAATATGTGTTAATATATGTGTATTTGTGTAAATATGTGTGTATATATATATGTGTGTGTTTGTGTAAATGTATATGCATATATATTTGTAAATGTATGTGTGT
This sequence comes from Acanthosepion pharaonis, assembly GCA_903632075.3. Lineage (NCBI taxonomy): Eukaryota > Metazoa > Mollusca > Cephalopoda > Sepiida > Sepiidae > Acanthosepion > Acanthosepion pharaonis. The sequence continues at coordinate 1,599,017 of CAHIKZ030003920.1, read as the reverse complement.
ATACATGTGCGTGTATATATGTGTATATGTAAATATATATGAATATATACATACATATGTATGTGCATTTGTGTCTACATATATGTATATATACACGCATATGTGTGTGTATATACATTTCTCTTCGTTCTCTCTCTTATTCTATATATATGTGTGTGTGTTTATGTATATGTGTATATATATGCATATGTTTACATATACATTTTTCTTTTATACTTATATACACACACTCACATACAATATATATATATATATATATATATATATATATATATTTTTACCTAACCCTATACATTTTAAAGGACTTCTCTGCACCATATCTGCCCATGATTACTGGATATTTTTATAAAAATTTATGTTTTCATGTCGATCAAAACCTGATAAAATAGTTGGAAAACATGTAGAAAAAAAAAACAGCCTAATGGTCAGCTTGATGCAAGGCACCTTTTTTTTCATTCATCATTGTTTCAGTCTTCAAAACAAAGAAGGAATAATTGCTATTTTCAATTTGATTTATTTACTGCATGAATTTTTGGGACAGACTGTTTTGCAAGAGTTTGTCTGAAGCATCTTTCCCAAAAGTTGATATCCATCTTGAAGGCGTTTTTTGTCTCTCTTCTTTAAAATATAGGATAATCAAATAAATGGATTATTTTTCTCTTTTTGTTCTTGTTACCTCATTGGTATGTGTCACAATTGAATTGCTGTCCGACAAGCAGTATTTCTAAAGGGACAATTATATGAATATTTTCTCCAGTATAACAATAATAATAATTATTATTGTTATTATTATTATTATTATAGTCTTCTTCTTATATGTACTGTGTGCCTTATAAACATGGGCGATCATGTCCCTCCACAACTTTCTATTTTTGTAGCTATTAACAATGTTTATCATTTCAGTATATCTCCTACCCTGTTTTGTGCTTTCCACTTAGACAAACTTGTTAGTTAGATTACTTGCTGTTTCCCCTCTGTCAATTTTGCTTTTAATATGACGTGTGTCAAATTCTCAAAGCCTTCTTGTTGCTTAGCTCCCTCATGATGGAAGGTCCTGGTCAAATATACCAATTCGATAAAATGTTGCATCTTCTCTCTTGGACAGTGGTTGCTAGATGATTTTGGGTAGCAATGAATGACATCAGACATGGATAATTTTAACTTTACTATTTTATTAATGTTGATATGTACTAACTATTCAGTGGGGATTGTTTCCCCTCACTGGGGAGCCGTTTCAGACATGAAAGAGAACACATCTACATTGCTTGACAGTTAAGACTCAACTCTTTGAAAAACCTTTCTCTGCCATACTTATGCTAGATCAGCCAATCAAAATCGACTTCTTTATTATGTCTTACATCTGACCCTGAAGATCAACCTCTGGAAGTCAAAGATATGATACACTTCCCTCTAAAAATAATAGTATGCTAAACTATTATTTAACATACTGTCCTTATTTATCCCAGAAATTGCAACAGTTGAAACATTCTAAATCTACAATAGTTTTTTTTTGTTTCCATTTTCTTTAAAACTTCCCTATTGCTCATGTCAATGGTAGTCACAGAATCCTTCTGTAGAATTTTATCTCTTTTGTTGAAAGTCTCCATTTCATATATGGAAGAAATGTCTTCACTTCATATGTGAAGAAACATCTCTACTTGACATGGGAACAAACATCTCCATTTTATATGTGAAGAAACTGTCCATCATTCACTGCTGTATAAAAGGATTTATATTATATCATAGTTCAGCACTATTTTCTTTATTTGAGAGTTTTATATAATTCTTCTAGATGGATTTTTCAGAGGTGTTTGTCGGCAACTATATCACAAATCCTCCATGCTAGGGAATAGGGGATGGATTTTAGATAGCTTTTTGGGTGATGGCTCTTAAAATGAAGATGGGTGTCTATAGGTTTGTGGTTGATATCTGTGATAATATGGTTATTTCTATTTCTAATGAGTATATATATATATATATATATATATATATATATATATATATATATATATATATATATATATATAAGCCAAAGATAGGCATATGCTCACACTCAGGGAATTCCTGGCCAGGATTAAACTGGCAAGTAATATTTGTTTCATTAAGGCCACTACTTAGAATGCATATATAATTACACTGTTCTGCCCACATAAGCCCCTTTAGCCAAAAAAAGATTAAGGTTTATAGAACTAACAGATCAACACACAAGATTTAATCATTTTTATCAAGTGCTCTAAACACCAGTGATTAATCAAGTTGGATAGTTTGTTCTGGGATCAAGAGGATTGTAAGAGTACCATGTTAGGTCATCTTTCACATATAACCTGAGCAGGGATTCAGTATGATACCCTGAAAGATGTTTCTAAATGCTATCCTGAATTATAACTCAGGGTATTATTCTGGGTCACCTCAAAGGTTGCCATGCTAGATCCTCTCTCAGGCTGCCAGGCCAAATTATCATTCATGGTATTATAATGGGAATCTATCAGGATGCCATGGTGGGTTATCTTTCCAGCTGCCATGTCAGATCATCTTGTAAGTTACTATGTTGGGTCATCTTACAGGGTACCATGCTGGGTCATTTCTCAAGATGCCATGCCAGATCATCTGTTATGGTAACATGTTGGTTCACTTATCAGCATGCTATGCTAGGACATAACACCACTAAGACAAGAACCATACATGAAAAATATGAAGCAGTAGTGAGGTACATTGTTATTAATAACAGTAAAGAGCTCCTGATCTGAATCCTTCTCCCACTACCCATGTTCCTTCAGAACTTTGGCAATCATGGTTCACCACAATTCCCTGCCTTTTGTAGCTCTTAATAAAGTCTTTTTGTTAGCCTAAAACTTGCTCTGCCATCCATTTACTCAACCTCATTAGGTAGGTTATGCATTGTTTTCCTCTATCTCTCTTGCCTTCAATCTCTCCTGTAAGTATCAAATTTTCCAAGCCCTTATGTACCTTAGAAATTTCAACCATTGCTTCCTGATGTTAAGTATAAGTTTCCTTTTTGTTTCCATTTTCTCTAAAACTTTGTCATTGCTCAATTGTTCTATTCATGGCATTCTGAGCATCCTTCTGTAGAACCCCATTTCAGCTACTTCAAGTCTCTTCTTCATCTGTGAGAAGATTGTCTAGTATTCACTGCTATATAGTAGGACTGATATAGCATAACAGTACAGTACTCTTTCCTTTGTTTTGAAAACATTTTTCTGTTTCTTAATATTTAGCTTTTGGAAAATATTTTCACTATCCCAATGCCCACAATGGATTTTAGGGTTGCCCTTTCCATCCTCTGTTAAAACACTTCCCATCTGCTGGAACAAATAAAAGAAATGATCCCCAACTTCCTGTATAGAAAAATGCATTTGGGTCTTAGACAAATATTTCCCACAATGCATTTGTATTCTTTCTTGGGGAAAACCAAGATCCAATCAGCAGTTTTGCTCTGCAACATTCAACAAGACAAAATAGTGTAATTACAAAGTGTAATATAGGTTAATTGGGAAATTTTCCTTTGTTTATTGTCAATTTCTCAGCCAGGAGATAAAAATGAAAATTAGAATTTTGGAAGTAGTCCAAATGAAACAAAATAACAATAATGTGTTTATGAGTTTTCCAAAAAGCAGCAAACTACAAAAATTATTACTACTACTATTACTAAAAGTACACAGATATGTATGTGTGTGTCTATGTTATGTATGTATATGTGTATGTGTTTATATATTCCAAAAATATTTAACCTCACTACTACTATTATTACTACATCTACTACTGCTAATAACCATCAGACATGTGTATTATAGTGGCATATATGAAAATCCATACACTATATATATATATATATATATATATATATATATATATATATATATATATATATATATACACACACTACAGTTCAAAAGTTTGAAGCCACCCACCAGAATTAGCATGGGATGAACTTGACAGAAGAATAAAAAAACTGAAAAAGAGCTCTTAGATTCATTGAAACAATTATCAAACTTATACGTTGAGAAACTTTTGAGAATAAATCTCAAAAATATGTGCTGCAGTAATCAAAGTTAACGAAGGATATTTTGACAAGAGCAAAATTTAATCATAAAATGTTTTTTTACTTTTTTTGCCATAATAAAATTTCTAATAAAAAATGGTAATATTAGCCACATCCCTAAAAGAAAACATTTGGTATTCATTGACCATGCAGCCAATACTGCTTTCGGTTGAAATTTATAAAATCATTCTCAGATCCAGTAGTTGTTTCCAGAAGTGATTGTAGTTTCCTTCCTAACCTTTTGTTTGAAGTGGTGTGTAAAGTCAACATTTTGATTATATCATTATTTCCTCTTCATGTTACATGTGTTATCCCTTTTAGTTGTTGCTGCTATTGATAGTCTTCAAGTGATGCGCTTTCTGTTATTTTATACACTTCTTTGTTTGAAATTCTATAGCACCAAGAACCCAGTCATGATTTTCAGACAATTTCTGTGAACACATCACCCCTTACATCTGTCCACCTACCTTCCAAAACTGCAACCTCCTTGATTATTATGTGTGGGGTACAGTTGAGTGAGAAACCAACAAAACTCATTGTAACACCAAAGATGAAAAGGCAAAGATTATGGCAGCATTCACCAACTTAAACAAGGAGACCATCCAGAAGAGTTGCCAGAGTTCCAAAATCATCAAGAGGACATAGTTGAAGCCAATGACAATTTTATTGAATCAATTTACTCTTTAATATTTCAAGATTTTTTGTATAATTTATAATATATCTGTTAGAATGAGATTAGCATTAGCCTCTTTCCCATCACCATAAAGGTGCTTTCCAGTGCCTTTTCTATAAATATTTCATAATAATTTTTCAGATAAACTTTACTCTATAGGACCTAAACTTTACAGTTGAAATGGCTAGATGTTACCGTAACTTCTATGCTAACAATTTCTTCTGTCACACTTCTTGCTTGTGGAACTCTCTTCCTGCTTATTTTTTCCAAGTCATCTTTGATCTTCAAAAATTTAAATGCAATATCAATTGTTATCTTCTGTCTTCTTAATTACTGTACTTTTATTGTTCTAGCTTCTTAATAGTGTTTTTTTTTTTTCTAATATTCTTTAACCCTCTGTAACTGCTTCCATCTTAGTGGCTTTATTACTTTGCTTGAGGGTGAAATCAATTGAAAAATGTGCTATAAATACAACAGCAATTAAAATCTAAATGAGATCGGCTGGGATATATATATACTGCAACTATGAAAATTTAAATTTAAAGCTGAACATCTCTGTATCTTTAACATTTTGTGTATATACTGTACCTATGAACACTAATGCGTATGTCCCAATCTTCATAAATATGTTGGACACTATTATAAGTGGAGGTAATATGCTGTCTAAGTAGTTCACCATTAGCAGTGGTTTGCCTATTTCACGCCACTAGTGAGTATTGTATTTTGTTAATGTTATAAAGATTACTATCTCTGTTTTGGTTATTCCTCATTCACTAACCTTTCCTAGGTTGCAACACATTTTGATAGAAAATGTAACCTGCATTTGTGCTATTTTCTCCTCGTACCTCAGGTCCACCACCACCACCACCAATTTTGCTTTCTTTATATATATATATATATATATATTGGTTCCATCAATAAAATCATTATCAGTTTAAAAATGTTCTTCCTTGGACTGAAACGCATTACTAAGAAGTGCTTCCATTTTGTCACTCAATTATATATATATATATATATATATATATATATATATATATATATATATATATATATATATGTGTGTATAGCAGTCTGTAGCATATGTTTGTAATATGAAGTTAAAATGCCTCTTCAAAATGTGATTAATGTAGAAGAGGTGATTGTCTTCAGTTCTGAATCATTTCTCATCTTTTTCATGCATCAATTAATCGGAAAGAGTAATTGCATATCTTCAATATTTATTCCAGTTCTTATAAGTGAATGCTCCCAGCAGATTGTTTGGTAACAATATTTGAAAGTAAGCAGAGCCAGCCAGCTATCTTTACTTAACTTTCTTGTTTACACACCTGACCTCTCTTTCTTCCTCACCATTAAGGAGAGTGCAAAAACAAGGGAGATGTTAAGAAGTTAAAATATACTTTGTCACTTTTTATAGTGCATAACTTATATATGTTTTTATAGATGTTTTTATTTTCTACATAATTGTTATTTATAACACAAGTCTTTTCAAGAACAAGTTTCTGTTTTGTAGTTATTGTTGAGTAATAATTTCATTTGTTTTATCGTATAGGTAATGAGTTTGGAATTTTTTAATGAAAAAAAGAGGACAATGGTTGAAAGAAAGGCAAATTTTTATGTACTTACTCTGTGAATAAATACACCAATGACTCACAGTGCTCAATTCAGGGAAGGGAAGAGCCTTAAAATGTTGGTAGTAATAGTCATTGTTTACAAATTCGCACTTATCTTCCAAGAGTGCACAACCAAATTTAAGGTTTTGTGGTTAATTTTTTTTACACTATTTGGACTGTTGTCTTCATCTTTATTGTCATAATCACAAGTTTTTGTTCATCTTTGCTGTGGTCAGATATTGAACTCACAATCCTTTGGATCAAGTCACTGCATTACTTTCACTGGAAAATATGAAAACTTAAGGAATACGCACATATGCTAGGCCACAAAAATCTCCTAATCTGGCCAAGCATAAAAATGAATACAATATGAGAATCAGTAATACAGAAAACTAGAGAAAAATAACAATAACAACAAATTGTAATATGAGCTGTGGTAAAAAAAATAGTTGCTGTGACATTAGGTTTATAATTCCCAAAAATTAATTTACTGATGTCCCCAAGGACACATGTCCTAGTGGATAAAAGCTGGTTGAGTGATCCTAAAAGTGACTTGACCCAAAGAGCTGCGAGTTCATTACAAAAACTTGGAGAGTTGAGTTACTAAAGGGAGATAACTGAAAACTGAGATATCCAGAAAAGGCCTGGCACGTGGAACTAGAACAGTCTACCCCTGTCGACTAAATAAAGAGTTTGGTTTGAAATTCCAATGTATATCACCTGAAGAGTGCCGGAGCATACAACAACCGAAATGTCATGAATATGACAATAAAGATAAGGACAACAATGTAAATAGTGTAAATGGTTACAATACCTCATCTCAGAAATATAGACAATTTTTTATTTTTTTAATATTACTAGCTTTGTGATTGTCTGGGACGATGATTGTTTTTCTAAATCTTTATCTGGAAGCAAAAGAATTATTTTTCACAAAAGTCCTTATTGGACTGTCTATTAACATTTTCCGAATATTTTTTATATTTTTATTTGATTATTTCTTTTGCTTTTTTCCTCCCCCAATATCCCTTAGAATTATTTTTTTCTTTTTTCCATTTTCTTACATAATTGTTTTCTTGCAGTCCTTATTATTTGGCTAAAAATTACTTTCTACACTAACACAGACTCAACCAAATGTTGATTATTTAGTTGAGATATTTGCACTCATTTCTTTCATACTGCAGGTAATAAAAACAACAAATAAAAAAAAGCAAACACTCTATATTAGATATAAGTAAAAAACAAGAAAAGATACAAACTTGCCTAAAATTTCTATATCTTTTCCAAACAGCCCTAAAACAATTGTTATCATTTTTTTTTTATAAGTTGTTGTTGTTCTGTCAAACCTAATTGTCATCTTCATCATCTGATTGCATTTTCTTTTTTTTTTTTTTCACTTTTATATTGTCTGAGATATATCCCTGCCCTACCAGCTTGATGTTTGGCAGTAAAACTGCAAAGACCACTCAAACAAAAATCTGCATATGTTTCAAAGATTAAAAAATGAGATTAGGAATGAAGACGTGGTAGAATGGAAGATTTAAAGAATTTCTTAAAAGAAAAAGAATTACAAAACTGCAAGAATCCCCAAAAGACTTTCTGTTTTTTAACTAAAGAAAAATGATTTCCTTTCTTTTGAAACTTATCTAGAATTGTTCTAAGCCACTAAGTAGAGAAGTTAAAACATTTGAAATATTGTTTTTTAGATGTCATATTTGGCAGCATAAAACATTTTCACCAGAATCCATTATCAAACAATATGTCTGTATTCTGAGCAGCTGCCTTAATGAAAGTAGTATTGCTTGCAAATTTAATCCTAACTAGCAGTTCACTGGGTATGACCATATGCCAGACTTTGCTTACTCCAATATTATGCATGTTTGTTTATAGTGGCTACAGCAATTTTTAATTTATATAACTTTGATTAAACACGAAAGAAAGTTCTTTGTTGAGGATTTCTTCATTTATTTTATTTATATTTTTGATCATTTTCTTGTTTTCAGGTATATATTTAAATATATATTATCCAATGTTTGAGTACATTCAACTATTGCTAGCCATTATCAAAGGCTTTTGTTTTTTTGTGCGATATCAATTTCTTCATTTTCAAATGTCATCTTTCCGTATCTTCATGAGTCACTTCATGTTCTTGTTTTTTGCACTATATCAGTTTCTTCATTTTCAAATATCATCTTCCTGTATCTTTACGTGACAGCTCATGTTTTTATTAACCAGAAAAAAAGGTAAAATTTTAAGGAAATTTTATGCTATAATGGGTTAATTTCATTATTATTATTATTAGTAGTAATAATAATAATATTCTTCAAGAAGAGAGAGTTCCTCTGGTCTGAAGTGAGATAGCAAATGATTTTTGGAAAAGGCATGCAACTTTCAATTTCTAGGCAATTCTTTCAAAATCTAGATGGTGCCCCCACAAAAAAAAAAAAAAAAACTTTTTACCTATCAGGTATACAAATTTATATTCTCATCCTGGCTGTATTTAATCACGGTGTTTTAGACAGCATACATTTGAACCTTCTTTTTAGTCTTTTAAAATAGCTTTCCAACTCGGTTACACTAAAAGTTTTAGGTCTCTATTCAAGAGATTTCTTCAAATATATTTTTGTAAGTTTTCCTTACAGCCATTTGAGGCCAAGAAAAGGCCCCAAAAGCAGGCAAAACAAGTCAAAAGTATGTCATGTCATATTTATAAGTATAGTACAGTTGGGTGAGTTTTCTAATTAGATTCCTTTTCAACCCAACACTACCAAAATGGCTGACAGATGTAGTTTTCAGCTTACACTGCTCACTCAACTGTGTTATAACTCTAGAACCATTTTTGACCTTTCCACTAAAGTTAGAGTTTTCCCTGCTGAAGATAATTTCATATTTGAAGAGCGCATTCATCATAACACTGTCGGAAACTATTTCTCTCCTCTTCCCTGTTTTTTTTTTTTTTTTTCATTTCTGCTAAGGAAACAAGAAAACTTGGCAAGTCTAATTCTGGTAGTAGCCAAACTGTCCCCCTTCACTAAGGCTTGAACTTGCATATTCTAGGTCAGTTTTCTTGGCTCCTGTTATTATAAATCCATATCATGGTCAGAAAAACCTGAAATCAACCTCCAAGACTGGCCAAGCAGATGAATGAAATTGATGATTAGATAGATAGATGTTGGGAAGTGATGGCTGCCCCTATCAATTTTATGACCGTTCTAGTTGGGTGAGTGAATATGAATAGATGGTAAGGAAGGGTGTCGGGTTGAAGGTTTATAGTTCTTGACTGATCAGGAATAAATAACTACTTGAATATCAGTTTAACTCAAGCAAGAAATACAGATGAATGATGAATATAACCATTCCAGACAATTTTTAACAACTATTAACTTTTCACATTGCAGCAATCAGTTTTCGGCATGTCTCTTTACATAATGTTCTTTTCAGCACATGTATACATTTCTTATCTTCAAAATGAATACTCCTTTGAGTGTGCTCTAGATATTTGACCTTGTGTCAGACATATATAATAGAGGTAGCTATATTTTGGGAGGAACATGCAGATCAGGTAAAGTTGGATTAAGATGCTGGATTTCAGAGAGTATCTTGCCATTCTAAAAAGAATTGCCAAATTGGCAGGACTTAGTATATCTCTAACTGCATTCTCTGCAAATTATCTGTAAGATAATTCTACCTAAAGGGAGCCAACTTCCAGGTAGATGCTTGTGATTCATTTGAACTCAACCAATGTTTACATTTTGACTTAGGTATAAACTTGACCAGTGTCTACCTATAGGCTCAAGTATGAAGACGCCCTATGCCTACTTATGGACTCCAGTATGAAGATGACCTATGCCTAAAAATACCACCTAAACAAAACACAAGTGTTTATATATGATTAAATTAACCAGTCTAAAAATGCTAAAATTCAATGTTTTAATAATTTTTTTATCTTTCCAAACACATTACATTCAAGGTCAAACATATCAGAGGTCAACCCCAGAAAATTTAAAACATTGGAATTACTTTATAATGAAATACTTTCTCTCTCTTATTCTCATTTTTTTCTTTGCGTATGTGTGTATGTGTTTGAGTGAGCAAGCAAGTGTGTGTGTATGCAAGTGTGTGTGATATTTTCATCTGAGAATTTGGCAGGGAAAATTTAAGGAATAACTAATAATTACAAAACTTGTGCATAACCATTTTTATATTGTAACATTATTTTGATTTGTGATCAGAATTTTATCATTTATAATCATATATATTTAATTCTGGGGTCATCAGAGGGACTCTTTTTAACCCAGAGTAGCTGATTTGAACTTTTGTTAATATTTCAATGTTTATTCACATCATGTTCTGATCAAAATATTTATAAAATTACCCAAGGCTCTTGTTTGTGAATTGAATATAAATTACCATGTTTGGCTGAGTTAATCAATATTTCACTAAAATAAAATGAAGCAATGTTATTCCAGTTCACATTTTACATCATCATTCTTGAAATATCTAAGGCAATAAAATGGAGATTTTTTTTTAGAATTTGTTTTTTACTCAATAGAAAATTTGTTTGAAACTTTATCAGTTCATATTGTGTTTTTTCAATGTCATCTGCTTCTTGATGTTTGCTTGACTAATCTTGCTTAAGCTTTTATTGTCTTTCAATTTGTACAGTTAACTCCGGCATTTCAAGTTCATCTCAGTAACTATATATTCACTCTTTTGTAAATAAAAGGGAAAAATTGACTGAAACACAAGTGAAAATATAAAATGAAAATTCTTAGTAACAAAGCTTTAAGAACAAAGTGTATTGAAAGGGAAAAAAAAGATAATTTAATGTTTTTTGGTTCAATTAAAATGATGGTTAGTTCAAATCTTAAAACATGAAAAAAAATTGTTTTCTTTTTCAAAAACAATTAAGTTAGTATACTTCTTATCTTTTGTTTTGTTAATTATTAGTCAAACAAATCTATGTGATATGTCCCTACAGGATGTGGGTGATCATGACTCTCCATAACATTCTACCCCTATTTGTTAGTAATGTTCATCTTTTTATCATCCTTCTAATATAGATCAAGTTTTCCTAATAGTTCAAATAGATATTTCTGTTAACCATTATGCATAATCTATAAAACATATATCTACATCCTTCTGCATTTGTATTCCTCTCTTCAATATCATTTTAAACATAAATAAATATAGCATTTCTTGTATGAGTGTCCTTGATAAAACCACACTGTTCTTGTCCTATTACCAGCCTAAATTTGCTTTGTCCATCAGAAGATTATCACAGATTATCAGCTTAGTTATGTGGCTCATTAAGCTGATTGTCCAGTGGAGCTTGCATTCATTTGCACCTGGTTTCTGAAGAAGCACTACAAAGATGGGTCTACTATGGTCTTCTGGTATGATGCCATTGTTGTATATTTCATTTATCATTTCTGTAACCAATTTTTTTAAGGCTGAAAGCACTTCTTTTATGATACCATCTGTCCAAGTTGCTTTGTTCAGTCAAACATTGCAAAACTAATTTTTCCATCCAATTTTCTTTGCTGAAAGATATTCCTCAGAATAACTTTTATTTTCCTTTCTTTTCAAGATACACAGGAGATGATTGTTGTATGACTGGCTACTCATTTCCAAGTATGTTTTTTAGGATGACTAACTAATCCCTTTTGCAAATGCCTGCTAAGGCACATTTGTGTTTCTTTAACTTGTGGTTTATATCGCAACAATGTTAAGCAGAACTTAGTTTACAGTTTCTGGGAGAGAGACCATATAATTAATATAATCTATAGTTGGAACAGGGCCAATGCACTCATACTCCCAGTCACAATGACTTTTGATTTTTTGCATAACTATTGATGGCTTCCAAACAGATTTGTCAACCCAATTTCACTCACAAGTCTCAGGCCAGCCCATGGTGCTGAATGCTGTAATCATCTCCCCAGACTGATATTATCAAGAAGTCACTTTCAAGACAAATTGACCCTGGTGAGATTTGAACTGGGTTCCTCATAGTTTGAATGCTAACACTCTAACCACTAAGTCAAGCAGAGTTGTAGTAATCATACAGATATTGATAAGCAATCAATATTTGATTAATGAACAGATTTCTTTACATGCTTCCCTGTATCATCCTCAAAACAATATTTTGATATGAATAAATCCTGAAATATTAATAAAATTACCCATGATTCTAGTTTGTTAATTGAATATTGATTTCCAACAGCCATGTTTGACAGAGTTAATTTCATTTTTTATGGCTTGAAATTGTCTGATGGACATTGCAGTGATTTTAAAAGGACAAGAAAAAGATAAAAATACAGTTAAGTGGAATATAAAGAAATTTGATTCTTCAGAACAAGAATAAGTTTGAAATTATTCGTTTTTGATTCAAATTTCTTTCATCTTATTTCTGTTGATTTTCAGGACATGATTAGTATTTAATGCAATAATATTCAAATTGATTAGAGGAAGAAATTACAATTATTATTAATTATTGACCAATATTTCTTATATTTTAATTTCTGTTTCATTTTATTGCAACTGTCAATTCATTTATTCATAAGCTGCACTGTTTAGAACAATGACAATCTGAAATTTGCAATGGAAGAGCAAAAACTGAAAAGAAATTAAGACAAGTCAAAAATTAATATTAATGACAATGCTTTATCTAAGAACTCCAAATAATACTGCATATGATATTATTTGTGTAAATAATGTGACATAAATAAAGTAAAAGATATAAATATTCATAATTATATATTTAATAATAATTGACAATGGTTCATTGAAGAAATTCAGTTAACTTAAAGACTATTTTACTAGGTTTAAAAGCAAGAGAAATAGGATGAAAAAATCCTACTGAAATGTAAAATTAGTATTAATGACAATGCTTTATCTAAGAACTCCAAATAAGTCTATATTTAATATTACTTGTGCAAATAATGCTAGAGGAATGAAAGAAAGTCTACTTCAGAAATCATTAATAATTGACACTGCTTCAATTAAGATAACTTTAGATTGTTACTACTAAGTATAAAATCAAGAGAAATAAGATGAAAGAAACACTAGTCAAAATGAATAATTTTTGACAAGCTTCACCAAAGAGATTCAGACATATTAAGACTATTACTATTAGGTGTAAAAGTAAGAAAAATAAGATGAAAATATCCTACTGAAAAATTAATAATACTTGACAATGCTTCATCTAAGAAATCTGAATAATTCAACATTTAACAAAGCTCTTGTGTTTAATATTGGGTGAAAAATAGTGTAAAAAATGTGCTCCATACATATAGCCTTGTGTAAATCTTAAGGGTGCCTCATCATGGAGTAATGCTTGGTGAGGATAGTCTTGTTAATCATTACTATTGAGTCGTGAGTTCAATCCTCACTCAGTGCATCATATTTGTGGTCTTATGCCAAGGTACATTTTGTAAATAAATGGGTACCTTGACATGGGTTAATGGTTAGTATAGTTGATGGTAACTACTGAATAGTGAGTTTGATTCTCACTGGGTACCTCTTGTGACCATGTGCAAAACTAAGCTAAGCTTATTAAAATAATAATTGTTTTTTCTTGTATTTCTCTTTCCTTCCTTCAGTTTCCCTCTTATCACTTTCTTTCTTCCTCTTTCTCACTTTTCTTCATCACTTCCTTTCCTCGGTTTCTGTTCCCTTTATTGTTTTCCTTCTTTCTCATTTTTGCTATCACTTTCCTTTTCTTAGTCTCTCTCTCTCTCTCTCTCTCCATTATCTTCTCTCTCTTTCTTCTTTATTGCTTTCTTTTCTCTCTTACTCTCCTTCCCCTCTCTTATTCTCTCTCCTCTCTTACTTTCCCTCTCTTCCTCTCTTTCTACTTCTCTTACTCACCTTCCACTTCTCTTAAACTTTCTCTCTCTTTCCTCTCTTATTTTCTTTATTACTTTCTCTCTCTTTTTCCTCTCTTACTATCTCTTACTTCTCTTAATCTCTCTCTTTTTCCTCTCTTACTCTCTTCTCTCCTCTTTTACTCTCTCTTCTCTCTTACTCTCCTTCCACTTCTCTTACTCTCCTTCCACTTCCCTTACTCTCCTTCCACTTCCCTTACACTTCTTTCACCTCTCTTACTCTCCTTTCACTTCCCTTACTCTCCTTTCACTTCCCTTACTCTCCTTTCACCCACCTTACTCTCCTTCCACTTCTCTTACTCTCCTTTAACCTCTCTTACTCTTCTTCCACTTCCCTTACTCTCCTTCCACTTCCCTTACTCTCCTTTCACCTCTCTTACTCTCCTTTCACTTCCCTTACTCTCCTTCCACTTCTCTTATTCTCCTTTCACCCCTCTTACTCTCCTTCCACTACTTCTCTTACTCTCCTTTAACCTCTCTTACTCTTCTTCCACTTCTCTTCAACTCTCTTTTTTTCTGTCTTACTCTCTCTCACTCAATCACTCACTTTCCTATCTTATTTTTTCACGCTCTCTTTCTCTCTCTTAACTCTCTATCTTTCCTCTCTTAATTGTCATAACTTTTTATCTCTGTAAATGTCTCTGTCACTGAGAATGTTCAATTCTTCTTACTTTTCATTCTGTTCCTTCCCCTTCCTGTATAATACTCCTCAAAATTCATGAAAGATTTATTTTTCATCACTTCTGCTATTAAGAAACACCCAGAGCTATGCCAGTCTTAGAATCTGAAAACCACCAGAAGCTGTCAAATAAAAAAAAAATAAAAAAAATACATAAACAAAAACAACTTCCAAATTAGAAAAGCGGAAAAATACCAATTCCATTTGCATTTTCTTATTACCAAGAGTCTCCAGACATTTGGAAGTTAGGCACAATTTTCCTGTGGTGAACAGAAGCAAGAATTCAGTAGACCTCAAAGTACTTTCTTCATTCATTGAGATTTCCTTCCTCCTTTCTTTCTCTGATGCTACCCCACTCCTTTTTCTCTTATTTTATACACTCTCTTTCATTCTCTACACTGCCTTTGGCACTAACACATCAAAAATATCAATTGCTGCATGATTACCTGACCAAAACCCATTGTACCTTACAGTGCCTTAAAGTGCATATTTGTCCTCTAAGCTTCATACAACATTTGAAAGAGAAATAATCATCATTTATTTCTTTCATTTTTGTTTTGTCTATGTTATATAACACAGTGCTATGGAAGTTTTTTTTTCTGAATTCATATGAAAAGCATTATTCTTTGTTATTTAAAGAAAAGAAATCAGTCCTAAATTTCATTTATTGAAAATATAGTACTATAGATTTGCCAAAAATATAGTAGCATAGAATTACTGAACATTATAGGTTTATTGAGAATATTGTATGTGTATTTGTAGGATGTATGATGAGATAAACTGGAAAAGCTTATAAATGGCAAAACACATCAAAGTTTTTCCACTTTGTTTCATCTCCAGAATATAGCATTGTAGATTTATCAATAATAAATTTATCATTGACTTATCAATAATATAGTATCATAGACTTATTAAGAACTTAGTATCATAGACTTATCGAGAATATAGTATCATGGACTTATCAATATCATAGACTTATCAAGAATATAATATCATAGACTTATCAAGAACTTAGTATCATAGACTTATTAAGAATTTAGTATCATAGACTTATTAACAACTTAGTATCATAGACTTATTAACAACTTAGTATCATAGACTTATTGAGAATATAGTATTATAGATTTATCAATATCATAGACTTATCAAGAATATAATATCATAGACTTATCAAGAATATAGTATCATAGACTTATTAAAAACTTAGTATCATAGACTTATTAAGAACTTAGTATCATAGACTTATTAAGAACTTAGTATCATAGACTTATTAAGAACTTAGTATTATAGACTTATTAAGAACTTAGTATCATAGACTTATTGAGAATATAGTATCATAGACTTATCAATATCATAGATTTATCAAGACTATAGTATAATAGACTTTCCAAATTTTGAAACTGCTAGTGTGAGTGTGCAAATTTCTGTCAAAGATGGGTAAACTGCAGCCTGTGAGCTACATACAACCTGCCTGATGGTTTTATACAGGCCTCCAGAATATAACAAACATTATTTTTTCAATGTCCATTAAAAGAAATTTATTTGTTTTTTTTTTTTTGTTCCATGTTACACAAAATAATAATCTATTCAAAACAGGAATGAGGAGAACAGAAGATAGAAACCATATTTATTTTACAATAAATCCCATTTCTCTGGAAACTCACTTCCTACAAAATCAACTCTATCTACTACCATGAGCACCTGGATCTCTATATACCAAACTGTTCCAATGTCATTGCCCAATAATCTGCACAATGTAAACTAATTTAGGGATCAAGGTGCAGGAGATAAACATATGACGTCATTTCTGCATTTTATGATAAATGTCTCACAAGAGTTACCAAGGATTTTTTTTATTATTGTAAAAGATTTTTTTCTCAGTTGTACAAATCTCATTAATAGTAAAAATTATATTAAATATTAAACTAATTTTCCATACATCTGTGCAGTCTTTTCACAAAATGTTTTCCTATAAACAAAAACATGTACAAAGCACAGGTGCATGTCTGATTGTTATTTCTATCACTGTTATGAAACTTGTGTTGTTATTTTGGTAAGGACCACTGGGACAACAATGAAAAACATTTGTCTACTTCTGATTTATGTTTTATTTCTAAATTAGTATGAAATAAAAGAGACAACATTTTGGACTGTCCTGTATTTATTTAGAAAGATATTAATTGTGTTTTTTATTTGTCTGACAAGCCTATGCCAGATCAATGTATAATAAAGCCTATGCCAGATTAATGAATAATGAAGGCTATATCAGATTAATGAATAATAAAGACTATGCGAGATTAATGAATAATGAAGGCTATGTCAGATTAATGGATAATAAAGCATTTGCCAGATTAATGCATGATAAAGCCTATGATTTATTAATGGCAATAAAATCTATGCCAGATGAGTGGATAATACAGTACATGCCAGATAAATGGATAATAAAGACAATGCCAGATTAATGGATAATCAGACTATGCCAGATGAGTGAATAATAAAGCCTATGCCAGATAAATGGACAATAAAGCCTATGCCAGATGAATAGATAATAAAGACTATGCCAGATTAATGCTTAATAAAGTTTCCTTTAGACCCAGTTAGGATTTGATTTCCTTACTTCAATGTGATTTCCTATAAAGTTTATTTTCCTTTAAGAAGCTGACAAATATACGGTTACAGCTGCCATGAGTTACAATGAATTTTGGTCAGGTAACAATGCAAAGATTCATACATTTGATGCACTGCCAACGGTTTTACAAAAGAAATTCTTTGAATAAAGAGGTTGGCAGTGGCCAGGAATTAAGGCATATATTATTTACAGAATAGTTTAGTTATCTCTCTCTCTCTCTCTCTCTCTATATATATATATATATATATATATATATATATATATATATATTCAAAATTTATTAGAGGTAATACTTAATATTTTAAATAACTGTCTCATTTTCATTTATTAAACAGTGTGTCTTATGTTTATTGTTGTGTACATTCCAGAAACCTTAGTAAAGAAAATGCAGGCCAATAGATGTAACACACATTGTTTAGTAAATAAAAAAGAAGTATCCATTATAATAATGTTTGAATAATAAATATGTCAGAATTAAAATTAAACTATTAATTATATATATATATATATATATATATATATATATATATATATATATATAACAACCACAAATAAAATTTGCAACCTCTGTCAACAGGAAAAATTACCAATTATGACATTTCCAGATCCAAAGAACCATTTGAACAGAATTCCTAAGTCTTGAGTTCTTGCATACCTATGAGAAAATTCCTTAAGCACATATGGGGCTGGTTAAAAACAAAAAAACATGTTCATTTCAATTAACCCTCTACATATACTTTTATAATACTTTTCTTCTTCTTCTTCTTCTTCTTCTTCTTGTTCTTCTTCTTCTTCTTCTCCTCCTTCTTCTTCTTCTTCTTCTTCTTCTTCTTCTTCTTCTTCTTCTTCTTCTTTCTATTACACCCAATATAATGCATTTGTTTATTTATTTTTTCAATAATATAGCGTTCATTGGGCTTTTAAAAAATAAAGCTTTAAGAGGTCAATTGATAAAAATCACCTGAGGATCCCAAGAGGTTGAAACCAAGAAAGTGGATTCAACTGACCTCCTGATTTTTAAATATATATATATATATATATATATATATATATATATATATATATATATATATATATATAACAAAAATGGTAAATATAGGTAGGTATATGAGCAAATATCAGATATTTGTGTAAGAGTCCATCTGAAGAGTTGGAATCGAATCTTCGACTCTAATGAAATAAATATAATGTTCGTTTTCACTATTAAATTAATTATAACACCCTGAGTGCTGGTGTGTTAAAAAACAGTACTCAATGTAAAATAACACAGCTAAAAGTTTTCTAATTTAATTTATACTTTGATCTTCAAAAATTTAAATGCAATGTCAATCATTATCTTATGTCTTCTTAATTCTTGTTCATTCATTGTTCTTTCTCCTTAATAATGTTTTCTTTTTCTCATATTCTTTAACATCTTTGCATCTTAGTGTATTTACTGCCTTGCTTGAGGTGAAATAATTAAAAAAATATACATAGAAAAGATACATAATAATTTTCATGCTAATGTTGGATATATTCTTTATTTTTCCTGAATATGGTTGAAGGCATGCTAGTGAAGCACTATGAAAAAGAAAGTGAAGGAGTATTTAAAATGAAGGTATGCCTTATTGACAATGATGTCAGTGCAATATCTTTCAGAGAAACTGACATTAGAGATTTCGGAGCTGCATAAATGTCTACCTCAAGGATCTCTTGAGATTGGTACTTCTGTTGATCCTTCCAACCCTCTTGCCATTTCCCAGTTTCTAGGCCAATCATCTTGGTAAGAGTTTAGGCGTTGCTGTGGTGATGACTGAGAAAATGCATCCCAGAATCTTGGTTTATTGAGGAAAATAAGACAGAGACACTCCCAATGAATGATGGTGACTTCTCTCTGGGAAATCTTTGGTTTTTGTGGTTTGGTTTTCTTTTAAATCCATTCTCATTTTGCAGATTCTGATTTCTGTCATTGGATATGTACAAGATTCCTGACAAATTTGTTTGTCATAAAGGAATGTTTGTAAATCAAAATAATCTCTTGTTAGTATTAATTGGTTGGAATAACAACTTATAAAGCTGAATATAAATTTTAAAGGGATATATATATATATATATATATATATATATATATATATATATAAAATGTGAACATTGAAGTCAACGCTCAGAGGCGACAGACTGTTTCATGCTGATGCAATCGTCAGGGCGTCAGGATGCAATCAGCAGCCTGATGATTGCATCCAGCATGAAACAGCCTGTCACCTCTGAGTGTTGACTTCAGTGTTCACTTTTATATTTATATTTACATACGCTCTATCTCTGATATCAAGCACTTTATCCCATAAGTATAGCACACCTTAAAACTATATTTCTTCATATATATATATATATATATATATATATATATATATATATATATATTGTTAAATATAACAGAAAATGAATGTCTATTATGTCTGTTCATGAGCCATTCTAATGTTCATATGTTTGCTTTAATTTCAGGTGAAAATAAAAGACAATAATTGTCCAACATTTGTTTATTTCTTTTATTAAGTTGGTCCTTGATATGAGCTTTCGGTTCATATGAGCCATCTTCAGAGTGGTTATACAGACATTTTAACAAAGATATTCACCATCGAAGATAATATCTTGTTATGTTGACATAAAAGAATGCTATGCAATGATAACCAAATATATATATAACCAAATCGGTAAATATAGGTAGATATACGAATGAGCAATCTTATACAAATACATATAAATACTGTATAGTGTAAAAAAAACAAACAATGCTCAATGTTAAATAACAGATATATATATATATATATATAGAGAGAGAGAGAGAGAGAGAAAGAGAAGCAAATGGAAAACTTATCATATTTATTCATATTGTCCTTTTATAGATATACTCTTTCTTGAAATTTTTACATACGTACCTATATATATATATATATATATATATATATATATATATATATATAAATATAAAAGAGAGAGAGTGATGATATAGGAATAAATAGGTAAATGTTAATGCAATCTTAAGAATTGATCTGAAAATTTATTTTCCTACAAAATATAAAAAACTTTATTTTTCTACAAAATATATTACAAAATTAATTTTTCTACAAATTTCATAAGATAAATTAATTTTCTTACAAAATACATAAAATATATGTAAGAAAAATGTGTTTGCAAAATTTATTTTCCTACAAAATGCATATGAAAAAATTATTTTTATTACAAAATATATAAAACTTTATTTTCTACAATATATAGAAGAAAAATTTGTTTTCCTACAAAATGCATAAATTTAGCCAAATCTTTACCAATTTTATTGTGTTCTTAAAATGTAGAAATAGTGTAATCAGTTTTATAAGTTATACATAATGTTTTTTGTCCTTTGTGTTAAGTAAATGGAGAAAAGATATTTCTTCATTTGGAATAATTGATGGGAGGATGTTTGTTGGATGTAATCTTGTTCTTTGAAATTATTCCTGTAAGATGAGGATAAAGACACTGCACACCTCATCTTCCACCCATCTGGAAGGCTGTCAGAGACCGTTTAATGATAAAAGCTAGCGTTTAAGTTGTGTGTCATGATGAATTAACCTCCCACTGGCTAAAGATTGGTCACTAATGGTTTTGGACCTTGGACCACTTACTCAAACGATAATGCGTCACATGTGAAACAGCAGTGAGCTAAACAATTACAGCCGGTGATGAAATTATCATGCACTCAATAACGAACCAGTGCTTTGTCAACATTATCCTAATTACTGCTGGTTTGGTAATTAATTAGTTGTTCACACTTGCAGCAAATAATTACTTACAAATAATTTGTGTTAACAGTTCTTATTTACAAAGTGTAGCTTAGTAAATTATACCCAAAGAGGATCAGAGTCACTCTGAAATCCAACTTGCTAACCATTATACCATGACGAGGGCCCCCTGTTATTTAGTAAAGTAAGCTTACTAAGAGAAGCACCTCATCATGACACAAGTTGCAGTATTTGGGAAGAAGCTGTCTATATGGAATATGAAGGGAATGAGGATGATTCAACTCTGTGGAAGTGGTATGGCTAGTCTTATCTGTAAAGATTGGAAACCATTGGAAAGTAGCCCATCAGAACAATTGCCATTGGAAATATCAATAGAGTGTCATTGCTTAGCACAAGGCCAAAAGTATGGAGTTCCCAGTTAGGATCAACCAGACTAGTTCATTAACCATAACCTAATGTCATGTCACTAGTTTTATTAACTTAAGCTTAGTTCTGGCACAAGGCCACAAGTATTGAGCACTCAGGATAAAAATCACAATTCAGGTGTTATATTTACCCTATTTACATTGTACAGACACCATTGTACTTGGGTTTATTGTCATATGCATGACATTTCAGCAATTGTATGCTCTGGCCTTCTTCAGTTGATATACATTGGAATTTCAAACTGAACCCTTTATTTTGTCCACTGGGGTAAATTGTTCTCCAAGGATATATGGTCAGTGGGTAAAAGGGTTGGTTGAAGTAATCCAGTGACTTGACCCAATGTGAGTTCAATACCTGGCCACAGCAGAGGTAAACAAAAACTTTGAGTGTTGTATTACTAAAGGGAAATAAATGAAACTAAGATATCCAGAAAAGGCATGGCATGTGGAATGAGAACAATCTACTGCAGTGGATGAAATAAAGAGTTCTGTTCAAAATTCCAACATATATCACCTGAAGAAGGCCGAAGCATACAATGGCTGAAACTTTATGAATATAACACTAAAGATGAGGACAATAGTCTGAACAATGTAAATAGTTACAATACCTCATCTCAGAAATATAGACAGATATCAGTAGTTTTATTCTACTAGACTAGCTCATTAACCATTACTTCATGGTAAGGTACGTCTTTATTAAACTTAGCTTAGTTAAACACAAGGCTACAAGTATAGAGCATTCAGTGAGGATAAAAATCACAACTCAGTAGTTATATTCTACTAGACTAGCTTGTTAACCATTACTCCACCACAAGATATTCAACTGAGGTAACTGCTGATTGGTTTGTTAGTTTGTGTTTGTTAACACAGTTATCTTCCTTTTTCACATCATCATCATCATCATCTTCAAAGTAACTAGTAATAGAACAGAGTGCAAGGAAAAGCGAATCCATGCCTTTCTGAAGTGAAAGGGCAAAGAGAACATAAATAGGCTCAGCCAAATTTCAAATTTGCCAATTAAAGAAAACTGGAAGAATACTTAGATAAGTTAGTAAAGGAAAGCAAGAAGAAAAGTCTATTAACTGTGAGAAGTTATAATGCATGGTTGTCAGCAAATGAGACAGTGTAATTTGTACAAAATTTAATTATCTAAATAGTGTTGCAACACATGACATGAAGTATGAAACAAAAATAGAAAGGAGAATAGAAATAGTGAAAGTTACTTTTCAAAAACTAAGCAAAGTATTAAGAGAGAAGTAAATGCCTTTAGGAGCAAAGAAAAGAATGTTAAACATATCACAAAAGAATTTCCTTCTTTTCTTCCTTTTTCTTTCTTTCTTTTTCTTTCTTCCATTTCTTTTTCCTTCTTTCCTTTCTTTTTCCTTCTTCCATTTCTTCTTCCTTCTTTTCTTTCTTTTTCCTTCTTCCCTTTCTTTTTCCTTATTTTCTTTTTCCTTCTTCCCTTTCTTTTTACTTCCTCATTTTCTTTTTCCTTCCTTTTCTTTCATTTTCCTTTGTCCCTTTCTTTTTCCTTCTTTTATTTATTTTTCCTTCTTCCCTTTCTTTTTTCTTCCATTTCTTTGCTCTTTTTTTCTTTCTTTTCCTTCTTTTCTTTCTTCTTTTCTTATCAGCACAATTTTTTAGATTTTTTCCTCTTTGATTTCTTTTACTTTGCATTTTCTTTGTTTTCTTTTTTCTGCTTTGCTTTCTTATATTTTCTTCTTTTTTGCCTTTTTACTTATTTTTTCCTACTGTATATACTTATATATAAGCTAACTTTATGTATAGTGTATAAAATACTGGTTATAAAAACTCACACTATGCACAAGTATATATGATATTTGCTTTTTCTTTCTTCTTCATTTTTTTTTTCTTCTTTGTCTTTTTTCTACTTTCTTTGTTTTCTTTTTCTTTGTCTTTTTCATTTTTCTTTTCTTTCTGCTTTTTCTTCCAATTTTTTTGCCTTCTTTTTTCTATTTTATTTTTCTTCTCTACTTTCTTTTTCTTTCTATTTTTCTTTTGATTTTCCTTTACTTTCTTTGATTGCTTTTTTATATTTTGCATTCTCTTCATTTATTTCTGGTTTTTTAATTGCCTCTTCCTTTCAAAATGATAAAGTAACAAAACAAATTGCTTTTTTATATTTTTATATACAATAAATTTATTGTTTTCAGAAGAAAAGTCTGTCTTTGCCAACAGATGTTATGGAATTCCAGCTTCAAATAAAATATTGACATGTTTCACAATTTCTTTTAAACTTTTATTTCCCTGATGGCAAAATATCATTGTTATACTGCGTTTACATGCACAATGCACACACACACACACACACACATACTATATATATATATATATATATATATATATATATATATATATATATATATATATATATGTAAAGTCCCCAGGGTACAACAGTCTCAACCTAAAATGATTCATGGTTATGGCGCAATCTCCATTAATTTTGTTTCCTGGTTGTGTGCCATATTGTTGTGCATTCACTCTCTTTCATTTGTGTTGTGCTTGTGGAAGCTTATTGTCCTTCATTATGGCACCCAAAGATAGTGCAACCTCTTCTGATGGCAGTGCTTCAAAGAAAAGTAATGTCATCATCATGAAAATGAAATTACAAGTATGTTTCAACTTACACTGAAAATATGCAGAGGATTCTCAATTTAAAACAGAGCTTCATTCCTGCAATGTGTTACAATGCACTGTGGGAATGAAGTTCTGTTGTAAATCGAGGACCCTCTGCATATAGGATTAATACAAATATTCACTGTGCCATGCTTGATAATTTTTCTCACCAGAATCTATCTTACATATCTATAAATCTACCATTTGTCCATGCTTACAATATTGCTGTCACATATGGTCCAGTACTCCTGCTATATATTTAGAGATCCTTGATAAAATCCAAAGAAGAATCTGCAATATTATTGGCCGTAGCCTGGTGTCTCAGCTTCAGTCACTTTCCTATATAGTAAAGTTGCCTCCATATGCATTTTCTATAAATACGTTCATGGTAATTGTCCCAATGATCTCTTCACTATGGTACCTAGACTTTATGAATTTAAGCGCTGTACTAGACTTGCATCAAGATCTCATCAATTTAAAGTTGAGTTGGCTGGATGTAAATCCTATGCTAACAGTTTCTTTTAACACACTACTCACTTGTGGATCTCCCATCCAGCACCATGATTTCCAGCCAACTTTAATCTGCAAAAATTTAAATGTAATGTCAATCACTATATACTGTCCTCCTGATTACTCTTTCCTCTTCCTGCTCATTATTAATGTTTCTGTTTCTAATTCTTTCACACCCTGTAACCTCTTGTATCTTAGTGGCTTTACTGCCTTGCAAGGGGTGATACTAATTAAAAATAAATATTTTCCAGTGCTAAAACTGAATTATTAAATAAAGCTTCATAAGCTTCTACTTAGTTGTTGCTATAGTACACAAAATAACAAACATTTATTAAATATAATTTGTATTTGTTCCACTGCAAATGCATAGCATTAACATACCTGCTGTTAGCAGAGGTGCAGCGAGACCATAAGTTAAAATGAAAAATGTTTTAAAAAGTTAATGCAAATAATTAAAATAAACTAATGATAAACAGAAGACAAATATAGTTGGATTTACATATATAACATGAAGCAAATTTACATATATATAACATGTAACAAATTTTAGACAATATAATTATGTACATACAAAGAAACATTTTTTTTTAAATTTAGCATTCCTACATCTTCAGCACTTAATCTTGGTACATAATTATAAACAATGTTTGCATTTATATCCCCCCTCATCACCTACACATATATAGTTCCAATAATAAAAACATAACTGTAGTGCAATGAAGTACTTCTTAAGGACAAAATGTTTTACACAGAATTCTTACACTTTTTCATTCATTTACCTAACTTATATATTTTTATTACTTCAAACAGACACCATATATATTAAATTATGAATTCACATAACCCTTAAGGAACTGTGTTCCTGATCAAATCAAATTCATGTATAATTATATTGGACATACCAATACATGCCTATCAAGAAGACTTATGTTACATCTCTCTGACCATAGCTCAAGTGGGACTCATTTAAACATATACGGAAACCTACCAGACTCTATCCACAACATAATTGTATAAAATACAAGTACAATAGCCTCATCCATATATAAAACAAGACTAAAAATAATGGAAGCACTTATAATAAAAGAAAAAGCCAACACTCCATAACATCAACTTTGAACATGGCCACAATGTGCCGACCATGTTTAGAAAAAAAAAAAGATTCCTATAACTCTAGATACATACATAAAAAATCTATACATTCAATTAAAAATTGTAAAAAAATCCTCGATAATGGCTATAAAAATAACTGAAAGCTCTCAGATATGCAAAACATTTGGACAATTTTTACACAATTTATGTCCAGAAAAGAAAACAGTTATACAAACACACACATAATTCTACTAGCCAAAATATTATTTTAGTCCAATGAAGTCCTCCTAAATGACAAAATGCATTACACAGAATTCTTCCACATTGTCATTCAATTACTGCACATGTGTATGTATGCATGCATAGATATATAAATATAGTTGTCCATTTGCAGAAATTGATATATAGAATCATATACATACAATAGAAATATTTGTATTTTTTTAAACCCACCCCCGAGCATCCTTCCTTATTTTGGCATACAACAAAAGACTGCTAAGAGCTTAGCACAATTCCAAAACCTATATTTTATTTATGCAGCTTGCAAGATTCACAATGAGGCTCTAGCCTCATCTTGGCTTTTTCCTGATTCCAGAATCATGGGTCAGTTTCTCAAATGTCCTGAAGTCTTGTACAAATGGTGCCAGTCTGCCTGTCTGCTCCACTTATATCTCTGATCACAGCACCTTCTGATCATGATGTTGTTGTGTTAAAAATTTAGGCTGGGTGAGGAAGATGTTGATGTTTTTGTTGGATAAAGAGTAGCATCTATTGATTTCTGTTCGTTGTTGTCACTACAAGGTAACACTCCAAGAATTGCATCATTTAACCACATACACACACACATATATATATATATGTGGTTGTTTTGACATCAGAAAGACTGACCCCTTTTTTCTAACTAGCCAACCAAAGAGAAACACAAAAAAGAAAAAGAAAGGTAAAGATTAAAAAGTGTAAGTTGGGGTCATACTCTATCTCTGAAGTGAATATTGTTGTAAATGAATGATAGAAAAGAATGGAAAAAATGGCTGATAAAGGTCAAAGTAAAGGAAATTGGTTGTGAAACAGTGGCAGGGCTGGGTGTTCAAAAAGGTGGTAGCACCAATGGTTTAGGGAGGAATGAACATAAAATATAGCAAGAAACAAAAAAAAAAAAAAAAAGAAAGGAAAATGCAATGGCATTATTATTTTGTTCTTATACATATGTAATGATGTATGTATGTGTGAGTGTACTGATGAAGGAAGGAGACCTGGCCAGCAACTTATTGTTCTTATTTCCGGAAGTGTCTGAATGTTCATCCAGCACATAGCTCACGAAAGCAAAACATTCTCCCTATTTGACTTGAGAGCCACCCTAACCTTCCACCATTGTAACCATTGATAAAATGAAAGATCAAAAATAAAAAATAAAAAACTTGTGCACAATCTCTAGTTGCCCAGTCAGTGCCATTTTGGAACAATGCAAAAAGGCTGAATAGATTGTGTGTGGTATTTGGATGTGTGTGGTCAAAATACATGAATTGGACTATTCAGTTTCATTCTTTTCCATTTTCAGAGGGTGAGGTGAAGTGAGGTGAAGGGGTAAAGCAAGAGGGGAAGCCAGGTGACCCTACTATTACCCATATATAAAGGGTTGGTGTCTGATTAATCAATATTGTATGGTTATTTTATTCAAAATATGCACAAATATATACGTGCATGTGTGTCTGTGTGCATGCATGCATACACATATATGTGTCTGTGTGTGTGTGTATGTTTGTTTGAATGTGTATATATATACAAGCACTGATATATGTATATATAAAAGAGGATGTGGTAATAATTTCTCAGCATCATAACTTTCCAACATCTGACAAAAGGATCAAATACCAGAATTTGGTATGGAAAAGCTTCTTAATTGATCCTAGAACTTTTCAGAACCTCCTCATTTATCTTGGGTAAATGAATGACAAAATAGAAAAATTTTATGTAGCATGTTTCATCCTTCAGAAAGACTTCATCAAACTAAAATAATGTTCTTATTATTTGTTTCCATTTTCTCCCAAACTTTATCATTGCTTTCATATTCTGCCCATATCCTTCTGTAGAACCACATTGTTGTTGCTTCAAAGACTCCTCTTCATCTTCGAGAACATCCAGCATTCACTGTCATACAGGAGGACAGATCTACATTATACCCATAAATTATAATTTTTGGGAAGTGAAAATTTCACTGAAATATGTTGTAAGTTCTCATCTGAAATCAAAGAAATATGAACTTTAATCAAAATGGTCACAATATACAAAAAAAGAATAGTGTAAATTTAAACTGACACCATTTTTATCCAAATATTTAAACTATAATGATAATTTTGGAAATTGAAAGTTTCATTGAAATATGTTGAAAATTTTCCAAATTCTCATCTGAAATCAAGGAAATGGTTACTATATTTGGAAAGATATCAGTTTAAACTGACACTATGGGTTCAAACTGAAAACTTTTTCCCAATATCTAAGCTATAAATATAAACTAAAATTTTAATTTTTCACCAAAATATGTTGGAAAATTTTCATCTGAAATCCCCCCCAAATACAAACTTTAAACAAAATGGTACCAATATATAGAAAAAAAAACAAGTCATTAGTTTAATCTGGGAGGAAATGTGTTAAAGCAAACTTAATAACAGAATTTGTTCAAACATAATACATATTTTACAACCTTTACTTACCCAGGGTCTTCACTAATGACTCAGTAAAGAATTATACTCAATAATGAGATTCCAAATATCCAGGAACTGGTTCTTTAAAGGTAGGTAATCTTTAGGAATCTATTCTGATTATTTTCTTTTTAGTCTGAGAATGGCAACAAATCACTTTATATAGTATCAAAAAGAATTAAAAAATGTTGATAATTTAATAGAAAACATTTATTTATTATGATATTTCCAGATTGAAATTCTCTTCTCATCATATTTCTGTTCAGAAGTATTATGCTTTTTTACTCCAGTGTCATCAGCCATGTTATGGTATCTTAGCTACATTCAAACTGAATTGCTGCAGTTCCAAGGATCCAATGGATGACCTATCAAATTTATGACTACAAAACAACTTCTTTTGTCAGAATAAATTATGTTCATCACAGAAAACCCTCTTCCAGCCTCTGCAGAACTTGCAACAATGGTATTAATTATTTTTTTAGCTATTATATATTGGATACTAATATATAAGATTATTTCTGGATAATCCAAGAACCAGTTTAAGTTTTTATAATTTTAAGAATAAGTTCATGTGAAGTGGTAGGATGCCACCATTGACTATACTAAACAGAAGACAAAAGAATAAACATAAGTTGTAGTAATAATAGTGGTCATCCAGTGTAACTAAAGCAATGGAAATTAAGATAAAAGAAATATTATGCAAAAATTAATTATGATTGACAATGCTTCATTTCATAAAAATTCAAGATAATACTACTACTACTAATACTACTAGTGGAAATAAAGCAATTGG
Organism: Acanthosepion pharaonis; assembly: GCA_903632075.3. Taxonomy (NCBI): domain Eukaryota; kingdom Metazoa; phylum Mollusca; class Cephalopoda; order Sepiida; family Sepiidae; genus Acanthosepion; species Acanthosepion pharaonis. The sequence continues at coordinate 1,569,569 of CAHIKZ030003920.1, read as the reverse complement.
AATTAAGATGAAAGAATTACAAGTCAAAGCTTAATAATGTTCGACGATGCCTGATCAAATAAAAATCCAAGAAAAGGTAAAGCAGTAGTTTGACAATCAAATCTGAATAGTTGAAATGAAAAATAATAGTTAAAAATTAATCATAGAGAGTTGTCTGTTTTCTTTTTAATTTTCACTGAATCATTGACAAAAGAAAAAAGTAATTTAAAAGTAACTTTGAAAAAATGTAAAAGAAATCACCTTTTTCTGTGGATCAAAACTAATTCATTTGATCTGTGAAAAAGATTTCAGTGCTAGCAATATTTTTAATCCTGCTTATCTGCCCTTTGATAAGAGGATGACAATTTCTCCAGATGAGAGCCTTATGTTAATTAAATTATAGTTATGTAAAAAGTAATTTGGATATCAAAAATGACGCCAGTTTCAATAGTAGTACTAGAAATAAGATGACTTTATATTTTAACTACTATTGGCAATGATGATGCTTATTATTAATGTGTCCACATGTTGACCTCAGGTGGTCGGTGCTGGAGAAAAAAAAAGTTTCCTCATATCTTTAGCACCTCAAGACTTTTATGTGACAACTTTTGCACAACTGTGACCTAAACATCATCATCATCATCATTATACTATTCTTAAAACATTTTAAAAACTGCTACTATTATCTATGCTCATGTGTATTTGTCTATGTATCTGTATATCATTGTACATATCTATCTACCTAACCTCCATCTTGTTTTCCTTCGTATCTGTTCCACTCAATCATGGTAACTCTGTTTTTGATCTGAAGTTAGGCAAAGTCTGAAAAATCTAGTATTGAACTCACAACTTTTTGGGTCAAGTCAGTGGATTACTTCAATCAACACTTTTATCCACTGAGCCATGTGTGGAATTTTGAACTTTGGTTCAAAATTCCAATGTATAAAATCTGAAGAAGACCAAAGCATACAACAGCTGAAACATTGTGAATATGACAATAAAGATAAGGACAATAGTCTGAACAATGTAAAAAGTGTAAATAAACTTAGTTCACTAAAAAGATCTGCTGAGGATTGGATTTATATAAGTTAAGTGATATATTTTATTACTTGTAGAATATAATTAATGTTATATAATACATAATCATACAATTAATATTATATATATATATATATATATATATATATATATATATATATATATATATTGTAATTGGTAGGGATAATTCTAACAATACAAATATAAAGTTTGTCACTTAAATGATTGGTGTGTTACCTTTAGCATCCAAACTCTAGAGTTTCATAGAAAGACTCTCCAGCAACCACTCCATTCAGTCATCAGGGTATATCAGCAATTGACTCTTTATATTTCTCAGTTTTTTATATATGCACTTTTCATTATTGCAAAAGTTCATTTTTTTCTTTCATAGTGCGTGTGTGTATACACCCTTTGTGATCAGACCTTGTGTGTGTGTATATATATATATATATATATATATATATATATATATATATATATATATATATATATATATATATAGAGAGAGAGAGAGAGAGAGAGAGACACACACACACACACACTTAGAAGTTTTGATCAAAAAAGTATCAGGACTAGTGTTATAAAAAAACTACAATACATATCAATTCAGAATTTAATCTCTTTCCAAGTAGTCCCTATCTGAAGACACACACTTTATCTAGTGTTGTTTCCATTGATGGAAGCATTCCTGGAACTGCTTGTTTGAGGTCAGCAAGCAACTGCCTCATCACATTCTCTTGGATTATCCTGACATCTTGAAATCTTGTTCCTTCCAAGTAGAATCTGATTTTTAGAAAGAGGAAAAATTTGCTAAGGGGAAGATCTGGGGAATATAGTGGTTGTCAGACATGGGGAATGTTGCGCTTGGTCAAAAACTGCTGCACAAGTAATAGTTGCTGAATGGGCATATGCTTTGTCATGGTGCAGTTACCACTCAACAGATGCTTGCAATTCAGTTCATTTCTGATGAACAGCATTCCTCAAACACCACAGCACATCACAGTAGTACTCCTGGGTTACTGCATGACCAGATGGAGCATACTCATGATGAATAATGCCCTTATAGTCAAAGAAAACTGTCAACAGTGTCTTCACATTGCTTTGACACATTCATGCTTTCTTTGGTCTCAGGGAGGTTAGGGGTCTTACAATGCAAAGACTGAAATTAGTGTAATGAGTTCAGCTTTTGATTAAATTTGTTACATTCACTTTCATACTAATGCCCTTTGAAAAGACATAGATCTATCTATTCCCCACCCGCTATCTCTAGTTTAAATAACAAGGTACACTGGACTCTATAGACTTCAATGGCAACCAGTCTAGAGAAGAACAAATTGGATTCAAAACCATGGAAAAGGCAATAGAAACCATTACACTATTATTTCCAAAATTTGGCCAGTGACATATATTAAAGAAAGCTGTGGAGGTCCATGACACCTTATTCCTGAAGGTACTTGGCATTTAAAAAAATGTTGTATTAAATATAAAATAATTAAATATTACTTTTATAACTTTTTTGAGAGCATGAGTAAAGTAGTTATTAAATAAAATGTTTGGGTTTTTGTCATGGCAAAAAAATATACTATTTAAAAAAAATCAAATCAGACACTTTTTTAAAGTAGAGTTTTCCAGAAATCTCCAGATTTTACTATTTTCTTCTTTCTAACATTGAAAAAGTTTTTCATCATTCTCTCCTTGGTCATCTTGGGACTGTTCTTATTCGACCTTTATTTGACCTACCAAACTCTCATGACTCAAGAAAAAATTTCAATAGCAAATAAAATAAATGAAATGAAGAAAACTTTTTTTAAAAAAAGGAAGCAAATTTTTTTCTTTTTCTTTTTTTTTTTTTGTTTAAATAACAAAGAAAACATTCTAAAAAATATTTGTTTTTTTTTTTCTTAATGAAAAAAAAACAAAAAACAAAAAAAAAAACAAAGAAACAGATAATGCTCTAATCTGGGCAAGATGTTTCTTGTCCCAGCAGATTAAATATAAAATGTTGTCTTTTCTGTTGTATGATTTGAAAACATGATATTCTGAGCTTATTTTAAGGATGGAGTGTTTTGAAACATTTTTAGGAGTTTATTCATACAAACACTTTTTGCTTTCTCTCATTCTATTCAACATTCTTCACATTTTAATTCACATATTCAAATATCTTCTCCAGAGCATGTTTTCCTAAGCTATATTTATACAAGTCTCTTCATAATTACAAGCTTGTTAACCATCACCTTCATAATAAAAGGATTAAAGATCAATATACAGAACATTACAAATGTTGACTCCAAAGAAACAACACTTTTAAAATTTATATAATCCTTTAATTTTATTTAATCTGTAAACCATTTAACATTTTTGTTTAATTTTAATTAAATCTGTAAAAAGATGTGAAGGTGGCAAAATGGCTAGTGATAGAGAAAAAGGAATAAGTGAGCCAAGTTCAAATTCCAGTCTAGTCTGTTGTTTTTACTTTGACAGAAATGCAAATGAAAAGAGAAAAGCATGAGTCTATCTATTCTCTTAATGGTTAAATATTCAACCAATTCAAGGTCCAAGAGCCACTCAACCTAAATGGTTACTGAAGTTGTATGAATCAGGATGTGTAAGTAAGTGCAGATTATGGGGTAATAGGTACCGGTTGACCCTAGACCTGAAAAGGTTAAGATACTGAGTAAAAGTGTGAGTTTGGCATCAAATGTAGCTCAAATATAGATCAGAATCTGACAGAAGGATAAGATAAAGAATAAGTAAAATGTATACAGTCTTTCTCGTATGTTTTTTATAGATGTGTGTCCAGATAATTTAGTTGGAAAAATACAAGAAGTATTTGAAGTTTTCTTACCTCAAATTTTTGTTGTGTGCTACAAGATAAATGTTACTATTATGGCCTGAAAAAGGAAAAAGAGATGAAATTTTCATTGACACACATGTTAACGACCTGTCTGTGTGAACTGCTTGTCCAATAATGAGTGTCACTTGTTTGTGTGTGTGTAGAGGAGAAAAGTGAGGTCGATTCTTATTGGTTTAGAATGAGTGAATTAATAATAATTATAATTGTTATAAGTATTTTTGACAATATAATTAATTTTTTTTTATGGATATGGAACCCTGAGAGTATAATTCATTTTTTTATTTATGTATTTCTTTGTGGACATGACAAGTATCATATACATAATTTTCATTATCATATACATACTTTTCTCTTCACTTCTCTCTAAAACCTTTTATTTATTATTCAGTACTTTTTCTCTACTGTTCAACTAATATAAGGCTCAAGAGCCACTCAAGGTAGAGAATTACAGAATGAAGTTTTAATTGTTTTTTTTATGTATGAATTGTAGATCATGGGGATATATAGGACAGGCTCTAACCCTAAAGATAAGATTGTAGCATTTGAGGAAGCATCCTCTTGAGAGTCTGTTCCATAAAGTAGTGGCTCTTAGGAAGAAGCTGTCTGAATTGAACTTCCTTCTTACCAGTGAAATATGAAGGGAATAAGGATGACATGACAGGTCTTAGATGTAAAGGTCTGAACTGGTGGAACTAAGGAATGTAGCTTATCAGAACATTTTCCATGAAAATAATGATATAGTAGTAATAGGCTATCAACATCGTGTCTGTGGGAAAAGGTGTTGTACGATGGAAAATAATTCATCACCTACAAAGCCACATATGCTGGTTTGAAAGAATTAGGCAACTCCAACCCAGATATGGCAACATTTCTGGTCTGATCTGACTCTTGTAAAGGTAGAGTATTGCAGGAGCAGTTGTTCCTTTCTGGGGCAGTACAAAGAACTAACTACTTTCCTAGTATCTTTATCAATGAGACATGCAAGAGAGTAGCACTTCAACAAAGTGACACAGGGGTACACATATACAGGGTTTGATGGATAAATTGTCATCTAAATTACACAAAAATGAAAATAACACATCTTATTTTAACAGGTATATTTACCAAAATTACACAAAAATATCTTGAAATACTAAAGAATAAATTTATTAAATAAAATCACCATTTGCTTCAACCACTGCCTCCAGATGACTTCAGAATCTCCTGCATCTCTTCTGGATGGTCTCCTTATATAAGTTGGTGAATACTGCCATAATCTTTGCCTTCAGTTCATCTTTGGTGTTACAAGTAGTATTTTTAATCTCTTACTCAACTGTGCCCAACACATAAATAATTTAGGGGGTTGCAGTCTGGGGAGATAGGTGGCCAGATGTAAGGGGTGATGTAGTCACAGAAAATGTCTGACAGCCATGAATGGGTTCTCTTTGGTTTGTGTGGCATAGTGCAGAATCCTGTTGCCAGCAGCCACTCTCTTGGACCAGGGAAGCACTACCTCCTCAAGGCACTTGATGTAAGGCTCTGTGTTGAGTCTGAGGCCCACACCAACAAATTCAGGAGCCATACCTTCATAATCACTATTAGAGTCATCAAACTCTTTCCAAATCCTCTACACTGTCCTTATATTGACACCCAAAGACTCTGAAATGTTCATATAGAAGCTTTTGGTGTGAATGCCAAGAAGTAGAGCATGCTGTTTCCAAATATCTGGTGGAATGAATTGTGTTATGGTGCTTTTTTTCTCACAGATGGTGTCCAATTAATTGTCCATATGGTGCAGCCAACAAAATCAAAAACAAACAATACACATGCATGAAATTAAAAATGGCAACAATTTACCATCGCACCCTGTATCATACCCAATGACAGTCTGAGAAGGGTATACCTACCAAATGTGTACAATATGGTGACAGGTTTTGATAAAAGAAATGCATAACCTTGCAGTTGGAGTCCAATTAGTAATACCTTCTAGTATGTTGTTTTCATTTTCATACAAATGTCCTTGAGAAAGGCATGAATCCATCTATTCCCTGAACAGCTAAAACCTAAGCAGCAGAGTATGCTGGGTTGTAAAACTTCTTGCTGATTCTTTTGCTCTCACATGCATTGTTTTTCTCCATCTCACCTTCACACACATACTTTACTGGAGTTTTTGCTTTTTTTTTTTGGTTATCCAGTACTTTTTCTCTCTCTAAGAACCTTGTTGACTATAGAGAGTCGTTGACTATAGCCTCTCCATATCTTTTAGTCGTTTTTATCTTTTTGATTCCTGACAACAAAAAAAATTAGTGCATAAATATAGTCAGGAATTTTTTCTTTTCTTTTTTAAATATGCTAGAATAACTATTTTCCTTCTTTCAGTGTCAATGCAACGAACTTTAAAAAATTAAAACAAACTCATGTCTGTTAATTCTTTCTTTGCAATTCCCTCACCTTAAACTTTTTCCTCTTTCTCCAAATTTTCTGTTTATATTGAAAACAAAAATTTCTTAAATGGATTGGTTTTAAGAGATGAATCTGTTGGGATTAAAACAATCTCCCCGCACAGAAGAGGTCACTGAAAGCTAGGGGAGATAAGAAGTTCCTTGCCATCATGTTTCTCCAGGGCGTAAGCTATTGCAAAGCTGACACAAGTTTTTAAAAACTCCCCAATGAAAACATATCTCTTGAAAACATTGTTTCTAAAATGGCACAGATCTCAGTTGGAGTTCATATTTTGCTTGTGGCTACTTCTAAATAAACATGAAAAGTTTGGGCAGTGAATGAAGAATGGAAATAAAGTATGACAGTTTAAAAAGAGAAACATGTTTGCAAGTTTTTTTTGTTTTGTTTTTCCAATCACTAAAAAGACGAACTTGTAAAAAAAATTTTTGAAGCATCTAAAGTCAGATAAAACAAAATGACAAATTGAAAATGAGCAACAACAATAAAAATAAAAATGACCAAAGTTTACAAAGTACAGAAATTTAAAACATTATTCAAATATGAAAATAGGAAATAAAACTTAAAAAATCGAAAAAAAAAATCACAAAAATGAAATTTAAAATCTATTTAATAATGATTCTTGTTTTATGTGCCATAACATGAACAATCATGGCGCTTCACAACTTCCTATTCTTAGGCAATGTTTGTCTTCTTTTATCTTTCCCACTCCTTCTTCTGCTATCCACTTACCCAAGCTTGTTATGCTGGTTACTCATTACTTTCCTCAGCCTCTCTTGCCTTTGACAATGTCTTATTTTCATCATAATGTGTCTCAGAAATTTCACGTATCTCTTTTTGAGTTTAAGAGTCAAAAAGGTAGACACATTTGTTTGTTGATTGTGATAAAAAAATGAGGATATTAGTCTCTATGTAAATAATAATTCCTCATCTCAGAAATTTAGATACAAATTTGAATGAATTTAAAGTATTTTGTTTTACATTTAATAAATATTACAGTTCATTGCTATAATCATTTTCCTGATTTCTGTGATGATAAGGCAGTTTTAGATCACATTCAGAAATACCAATGAATCCATCATAAAAACTCAGAATATACACCAAACCCATTGAGAAATATCTAAAGTGTCAGCTGTATGCAACTACTTTATAAGATGGATGGTTAAAAAAGCTTTTGAGTAAGTGAAGCTTGAGGGTTTTGGCAAAGATTATCCTTCTTTGAAAATTGTAGACTGGTACTACAGAATCACAAAGAACTGTACCAAATAACAGAAACCACATCACTTGAGGACTACCAACATCAGCAACAACCAAAATGGACAGCACATGTAACTTGAAAAGAAAATTAGGACATAATCAAGATGTTAACATTTAAATACTACTTTAAATAAAAGGTTAGGAAGGAAACCTCCATTAATAGTAAAAAGAGTGATAACAGCTACTGGACTTATTTTCTTGAAAAATTGTTTTAAGAGAAAGATTTCGCAATGTTTAACCATTGTGTCCACAAAAAATGTTTTGTCAAAAGGATAGTTATTCCCTTGACACTGTTATTACTATAAATTCTCTTCCACCCCCCCCCACCAGCAATATTTATTGTTTTAAAAAGCAATGATTAGAATTTTAATAAAACCCAAACCTACAAAAGCTGATTTATATGTTTTCTTTATTCTTGAGATTTGACAACAAAGATGTTAAACACTATTTATTAGATTACTTATTTACATGAATAATTTCATATTTCCAAGTTTATAAAAATATATGAAGCAACTATAATGAAATATTTATTATTTACCACATAAAGAAATAACAATGAAAAGGTTCTATTTTAATCATAAATTTATAAAAACGCCTGAACAAGAAAATTTAAATAAACACATAACTACGAATAATTATAATTATAAATTTTGAAAAAATGCTTTTTCTGAACATTTCTGGTATATTCAATTGCCACATAAATTTCCTAAAATAGTTGAAATTTTTTTATAAATCTTTGAATAAAAATGTTTCTTCGCAAATTTATTTCTTTATAAAATGGTAAATAATAAATATTACATTGTACTTGGTTCACATATTTTTATAATCTTCAAAATAAATACTACCAAGGAAATCACAAATGTATATAGTAATAGAGATGTCAAGGGAATAAATATTACATCCACGTGCCATGTTTGATGGATGTCAGGACCCAAAGAGTGTGAGTTCAATACCCGGTTAAGGCAGTGGAGAACTTTCAGAGGGAAAATTAACAGGAGATAACTGATAGCTGACATCCATCAAACATGGCATGTGGAACTAGAACAATCTACCCCAGTGAGCAAAATAAAGGGTTCAGTTCAAAATTCCAACCACCTGAAGAAGGCCGGAGTGTACAACGGCCGAAACATTGTGATAAATATGGCGACAAAGATGAGGACAATAGTCTGAATAATGTAAATAATGAATATAATATAATAATATGATATAATAATATAATATAATAATATATAATAATATAATATAATATAATAATATGATATAATAATATAATATAATAATATGATATAATAATATAATATAATAATATATAATAATATAATATAATAATATGATATAATAATATAATATAATAATATATAATAATATAATATAATAATATAATGTAATATAATATAATATAAATAAGGATTGTATTGTATAATAATCAGAAAAATCATTTACTTACCATACACAATATATGCTTCAGCCATCACATTTCTTTCAATTCATGACTGACTGGGCAGAAGATTTTCTTGCAGTAGGTTGCTGTTTCTTTCTGTGGTAGACTGGCTGTCAACCAAGGCTATAAGACTCAGTATGTACTGCTATTCAATTCATATCTAAGGGGAGAAAAAATAGATTCATACCTTTCCCAAGGTTATTTGCACATAATTGAATCTAATGAACCCAACTGGAATTCAAACTGCATTCTTCAAACATTTATTTACTCCTTCCCAAAGCAAGAAGCACATTTTGCATTGTGACCCATTATACTTACGTGTAATAAATCAAAGACAAACTCAGTTCACTAGGTTCATTTATTTAGCATCGATAATTTATATGTATATTTCTTATTATCTCTACATACTGGAATTGCATGTATCTATTTATATTATTGTTGTGGTAGGATCCATCTAATTTGTATAGTGGAGTACCGACCATATAAATATGGTTGGTACCGGGAAGAGAGAAAGGAATCAAGAGATTCAACCAGAGACTCTGCCCGACTGCAACTCAGTCAACACATTCTCCAGGAACGGTCTTACCAGGAATATACAAAAGACTATATGTAAATATTGTGTACACTTTCTTGTTTCAATACATTTTGTTCTAAGTACATTTTGTGTTGCATTATTATTCCATGCATTAATCAAGTTTCAACAATTATCTACTTGTATGAATATAAAATTATTACTTTTAGAAAAACAAACAAGGGAATTCTGACACAAATTTAAAGTAATTAATCTGCAGCAAGTTTAACGAACAAGATAAATAAACTCAATGAGAACAGACTATATATAGATATATAATTATATTTAAAAACTAAAATATAATACAAGCTTACCTCGGTGAAAATCTAGTGATGATTTATGAGTGCTGAAAAACACTATGAAAGTATAAAGAATACATTTTTATTGTAAAAATACCAGCTATAGATTTTCATAGTAGAAATAATTACCAACAATACATTTTTGAAAAAGAAAATATTACCAGCAGTATATTTTTGCTAAAGAAATTACTAATGATGCCAAGAAAATTTAATTTTGGCATTAAATGACCCATGAGGAATTGATATGCCACGAAACAAACAAACAAACAAATATCCAGTTTAACAAGAGCAGCTGAAAATTTGAGGAGGCAAAGCCTGGGAGGTCTTTTCAATCAATCATGAAAAGCAACAATTGTCAATGGACAAAGTCTACTTATCCTTGCCACAGGATATGGCTGCTCTTTTTTTCTGCAAATAACTGATTGTTTGGGATTTCTGTGATCTTTAGGCTCTTTCATGAAAGTGAAAGATAGGCAAATTACTAACAGTTGCAATTATTTTGAGATCCAGATGCCCTCTTATTGGATTCAAGTGATAGCAGATCATTGCTTTTTATATGAAAAGGTTCATGGCTCTTTTTATGCAAATGCAAAAATCCTCTCTTTGGCCGTCAGATTCACTCTGGATTATTTTTGTTTTTTGTCGAGTGTTGTTCAACAATATGAATCAGCATTTGAATTAAATCCACAGGTTTTTTGGTGGGGACTTAAATTGTGCCTCCTTTGAAGATAAAAGAAAAAGAGAGAACAAAAGAGAGAAAAAGAGAGAGCAATGGGGTGATAACAAAGAGATATGAGTAAAAGACTGTAAGAATGAGAAGAGAAAGAAGAGAAAAAGAGAAAGCAAAGAGATGAAGAAGAGACAGAATGAAGGAGAGAAAATAGATATGAGTATAGAAAGAGAGAGTGAGAAAGTGAATAGAGATAGGAGAAAAAGAGAGAGCAAAGGAGAGAGAACAAAGAAATATAGGAAAAGAGAATGAAGGAGAGAAAAGAGATAAGAAAAAAGAAAGAAAAGGAGAGAGAACAAAGAGATGGGTAAAAGAGTGAGTAAGGGAGAGAAAAATAAAAAGAACAAAGAGATATGAAAAAAGGAGAGAGAGTGAGTGAGAGAGAGAGAAAAGAGATATGAAGTAAACAAAGTAAGAGAGATGAAATATAAAAAAGAAAGAGCAAGAGAGAGAATAAAAAGATATAAGAAAAAAAGAGAGTGATAAAAGAAAAAGAGAGAACAGAGAGATATGAGAGATAAGAGAAAAAGAGTGAGAAAGTGAAAGAAAACAAGAATGAAATAGAGATGGAGGGAGAGAAAAATTGCATTTCTTTTTGAGATCAAAAACAACCATTCCCGACTTAACAATCCTAATGTATTGTGAAAACATCAAAAAGATCATCCATTTGATAGGAAAAGGGATGTTAAAACACTGCTTGGTTCCTTGGTCTGTCAAAGAATGGATTCATTCAATAAGTGCAACCCCACCCACCTAACCACTCTCACAAAAAAGCATTTATAATCCTGTAATGGGGTTTTCACTGGTTGCCAGTGAAACTAAAAGTTGATCAGTAGAGGTCTCATGAAAATTAAGGAAATACAAAGCTCCTTGCTTGCAGTAGAGGAGGCTGTTAAAACATGTGTGTTCATTGTTGCATATCTTTGTGGTCAGTCACCATCTTACACAAAGACTGTCATTTCCCACACGCATTGTGTTGGATTAAATTAATAAGCAATTGAATATTTTGATTTTATTCATATATATATATATATATATGAAGAAAAATATACGGAAAAAACGTAAGTACATGAGTAAGGGAGAGAAAAATAAAAAGAACAAAAATCCTAATATGCAATTATGCTGTTTTAATGTTAATATAATATAAACGTCGGACGTTTCGGTCTAGTAGATCGTCTTCAGGACATATTCATAAAACATAATTAACATTAGACTATATTTAATTCAACATGAAAAGATGAAATTTTTCAGTTATCTGTTTTGATTAGTCTTACTCTTATGTCCATCGTCTTTTCATAGATAGAAGAGGCTACAAAAATTAACAAAATATCTCCAATGTGTGATAAATGATTTATAAATGGAAGGCCTTTGGTATGACAGCATCACAATAAAGAAGTGGTCATTTGTGAAAAATAACTGCAAGAACAAGTAAAAATTTAGTTCAGCAAGCCCAGTGACCTTCTTCAATGCTCTCTGGAATCAATGTGCATATCTCTACAGTGTGATGAAATCTGAATGATGTTCATCTTATGGCAGAATGCGTAGAAAAAAGCCACTGCTATCAAAAATAATCACAAACTCAACAAAGGATTTTATGGTTGATGTGACCTCACGAGAGCTTTTTGGAAGAGACTATAGGTGGTATATCTGGCAAGCTTCTAATACAGCTTTTGAAGAGAAGAATATGATGCCAACAATTAAACATGGTGGGGACAGCTTTATGATTTGGGATTGCTTTTCTGCAGCTGGAACAGGCAAAATAGTACACGGTGATGGCACAATGAACCCTGCAAGATACCAAGCAATTTTTTAATGAAAGTGTCTTACCCTTGGTTTGAAAGTTGGGTTTAGTTCAGAGCTGGATTTTCCAAAAAAAAACAACAATGATCTGAAGCGTCAAAGCAAATCCACAAAATAACTGCTTTGAAAAAAGAAATTCAAGTCTTGGAATGGCCTAGTCCTGATCTAAACCCAATTACAAATCTGTGGTTCACATTAAAAAAAGCAGTACATACAAGAAACCCAGGTAATATCAAGCAATTGTGGGAATTTTGTCAAGAAAAACAAAAATTGATGTTCTCTACTGCCAGAAACTTCTTATAAATTATAGAAAAAGATTGGTCGATGTTGTGACCTCAAAAAAAGGAATTTTTTTTTATGTTGAAGAAAATTTAATGCCATTTACATTATTACCAATTTTTATCATATATATATATATATATATATATATATATATATATATATATATATATATTCTGATTAGCTCCTTACATTGTGTTTTGCAAAAATTCCATAGCTGCAATAGATAAATTTAAATTTTAAAATAACTATAACAGCACATGTTCATGTGTTCTTTAAAAACCACCATGACAATGAATACAATTACAATATGTTTGTCTTTGTAATTTACCCCTGTGGATGATCTTGGAGGAGATCAAAAGTACTTGGGTAAGAAAAGGCTATAATACCTTCCTTAACATCAAGAAACTGATTAGAGAAATAGAAAGGATTATTATAAAAATAAATCGATATATGTCTATATGACTCAATATATATATATATATATATATATATATATATATATATATATATAAACACTTGTAATAAAGTATAAGCTAAAAAACTTAAAATATAAAACAAACCAAGTGCTCAATATCACTAGGTAGACTCATTATATATATACTAACCAAATTACTCATGCTTTGCTGCATGTTACACATGTATTCTGTAAGAAAATGATGATTGATTTAAAATCTTTGTTATAATTTATAGGGAAAAATGATGTATTTTAAAATTACTCAATGATCTTGTCGATGTGACCTCCATCTTCTGGCTTTCTCCTTTTATATTTTCTATAGTATACATTCGTTTCATCAAATTTAATTTAATTCAAAGGGAAAAATTTGATATGTATTTGATGCAATACTTGGTTGAATGAACTGATGAGCTGATTTTAACATTGATATGACAGTTGAATTGTTGCAACAAATATGTATCATCAGGCACTACCCAGTGATTGGTGATTTCTTGCTCAACTTAATGTCTATATTATCTCATTTTGATCTTGCCAATGGCACCTCCATCTTCTGGCTTTCTCCTTCTATATTTTGAATAGTAGTCATTCCTGTGTTCAAATTTAAATTTAATTTAAATCAAAAGGAAAAAAAAATTCAGTGGTAGGGCTTGTGATCCTGGGGGATCCCTTTGATCAAAATGAAATATACTTATACAAGTACCCTGGGTAATGTAGTTACAGAATGTATATGATTATGAGGGTCTATCTCCAAAACACTGGGAAAAGTTTGATAACAAACAAACAGACAGACAGAGGCTACAACTTTATATATATATATATATATATATATATATATATATATATATATTTAAGTAATTCCAGTAGATATGTGTGTGTGTGTTTTTTGTTGTTTTCTCTCTATCCACTGTAGAGGAGGAGAATGTTATTGACAACCTAAGCTGTCAAATACAGGTTTGTTTTTAATGAATAAAAAGCTTTGGATTTCTTTGGGAAAGATCTAGAATTATCCCAAAATATTAGGAATAAAATCAAAACTGTATAGCCCCATCTGCTTATGAAAAGGCCATTTCTTCTTGTGAATGACTGGCCCATATCTTTGTTTCTTGATCAACTCATAATGATATAAAAGGCCAATTCACAATCATTTCTACTGGCCTTGAAATATATCAGAACAGTTTGGGAGAAACTGTGATCAACAGATTGATAAAAATAGACTGTGATAGATGAATAGATTGATAAGTAGTTATGTAATTAGAGATAAGACAAACTGGAAGAGCTACTCAGCTACACTTTTAACCATATATAGTAGGCATCCTCAGGCTGGAATGAGGGACAACCCACATGTGAGAAAAGGCTATTGGAATATGGAGGAGAGATAATAAATATCATTATCTGATGTTGTAGCTAAAGTGTTGATATTGTATTTACTGAAGCCACTAAAGTCTGCTGGATTTTAAATTTAGCCCACTCTAAGTAAATCTGTTTCTCTATTAGTTTGTACACTGCATTGTGCTACAAACATTTCTGCAATGATGGGTGATATTGCATATGAGACCAGTCAAAGGTTGACAATAGAAAATATAAGATCTGTGCATTTTCAATGCTTTTTTTTTATTAGTATTTTGCTTATTATTTTCTGGTATTTTAAAGTCAAATTGTGGTCAGATGTGTTACAGTAAAAAACTAGTGTTTAAAGTGTTGTTCTACAATAGGTCTAAGGGTGAAGTGCATAGCTGAATAGCTTTTCTAATTTGTTTTTTCTCCACTTTTGTTTGGATATTGTCTGCCTCTATTAACACCCATAGAAATCAGAAATAGATAGGAACAGAATGAGTGGGGAAAAAGAGACAGATAGAGACTTCAGTATCAACAGAACGATATCTCTCTTTTTCTTTATATATATATGTATATATATGAGAGAGAAAGAAAGAGAGATGAACAGATTGAGATAGAGAGAGAGAAAAAGAGAGATGAACAGATTGAGATAGAGAGAGAGAAAAATAGAGATGAACAGATTCAGGTAGAGAAAGTGATGAACAGATTGAGGTAGAGAGATAAGCAAATTGAGGTAGAGAAAGAGTGATGAACAGCCTGAGGCAGAGAGAAAAAAAGATGAACAGATTGAGGTAGAGAGATGAACAGATTGAGGTAGAGAGAAATAAAGATGAACAAATTGAGGTAAAGAGAAAGAGTGAGGTAGAGAGAAAAAGAGATGAACAAATTGATGTAGAGAAAGATAGAGAGAGAAAAAACCAAGATAGCAAACTATACTGTTAGATATGAACTAAATAGTTGATCCATCACGCAGCACACATGGTCTCAAGATTGAGTTCAAGCATAAAACAGACAGTGGCCACTAGTTGTTAACCTCAGTATCCACAGGGTTAGGGCATGTCTGAATACAAGAGTGGACAATGATATCAGTACAGAATAGCAACAATCTGTTTCATGCCTTGATAGTAGTAGTAGAGGACTAATAATTCATGACAAAAAACAATGTCATTCTAGTGTATTAGATCACAATAGTAGTAGCTGTAATAATAATTACTAAATTCCTGGTGTAATGGATAAATTGTCATCTAAATTACACAAAAATGAAAATAATATATCTTAACAGATATATTTACCAAAATTACACAAAAATATCTTGAAATACTAAAGAATAAATTTATTAAATAAAATTGCCATTTGGTTCAACCACAGCCTCCAGATGACTTTGGAATCTCCTGCAACTCTTCTGGATGGTCTCCTTATTTAAGTTGGAGAATACTGCCATAATCCTTGCCTAAAATCAGTTTATCTTTGGTGTAATGAGTTTTGTTAGTCTCTTACTCAACTGCATCCCAAGCATAATAATTTAGGGGGTTGCAGTCTGGGGAGTTAGTTGGCCAGATGTAAGGGGTGATGTGGTCACAGAAATTGTTTGACAGCCATGACTGTGTTCTCCTGCTTGTGTGGCATGGTGCAGAGTCCTGTTGCTAGTGTCTTCCAGCAGCCACCCTCTTGACCCAGGGCAGCACTACCTCCTCAAGGCATGAGGTAGGGCTCCATGAAGAATCTGAGGCCCCAAAGGAAGATGAATGGAGGCATAATGTCACCATCACTAGTGACCACTCCAAACACTATGATGCTCCCTAGATATATCTTCCAACCGTTTCTAAATCCACTGCAGCTTTCTTGGATTAACACCCAAACACTGAAATTGGAGCTTCTAGTATGAATGCCAAGCAGTACAGCATGCCATTTCTAAATTTCTGGTGGAGTGAATTATGTCATGGTGCTCTTTTCCTAACAGATAGTGCCCAACAGACCTTACTATACTGCGCAGTCGGCAAAATCAAAAACAATGCACATGCGCAAAATTTAAAATATAAAATGGCGACAATTTACTCATCGCACCCTATAAATAAACAAAGCCGTATCATTCTTGAATATAAGTACACTGCAAATACCAGTAGTAATAGTAGCAGTAATAAAAAATGATAAAATAATAATAATAATAATAATTAAAAAGCTAAAATAAATAAATAACAAAAATCTTTTTTCTTTCTTCTGTGTGCCATGTCCCTTCAGGACATAGTTGATCACAGCTCTCTACAACTTCCTATCCCTTGTGGTTCTCAGCAAAGTTCCCCCCCCCACCATTCTGCCATCCATTCACATCAGCTCATCAGGTAGGTAACCCACTGCCTTTCTCTATCTCTCTTGCTCTTGATATCCCCTATGAGTGTCAAAATTTTCAAACCCTCCTTCCACATTATATGTCAAAGAAATTTCAGCTGTCTCTTTCTGATTCTGAGTATAAGTGTTTTTTTTGGTTACCATTTTCTTTAACTTCATTGATGCCTACCCATTTTGTCTATGGGATTCTTAGTATCCTTTTGTAGAATCCCTTTTCTGTTACTTCCGGTTTTCACATCATCTGTGGGGAGATTGTCCAACATTCACTGCCATGCAAGAGAATTGATATCATAATAATTCAGTATTCTTTATTAATAACAAAATTTTCTTGCTTCTTAGTACTTTGTTTAGCTTTTGACAGGCATTTTTCACTAATCTAGTATAAAAAAAATAGGCAGTAGTTGGTGGCAGTTGTTGTTATTAGTAATGATGGTTGTGATGTTCCTGGTGGGGGTGATAGTTGTTTGGTTTGTTGTGTTTTACAGTATATCAACCTCAATAGGTTATTTAATGCCAACAAAATTTTTATTGCTGGTAATATTTTGTTTTGTCAAAAATCTATTTCTGGTAATAATTTTTTCCTTCAAAAATGTATTGCTGGTAATATTTTTTTCCTCAAAAATGTATTGCTGGTAATATTTTTTCAAAAACGTATTGTTGGTAATATTTTTTTTTAAAAAAAATGTATTGCTGATAATAGTTTTTTTTCTTCAAAAATTTATTGCTGATAATAATTTTTATTTCTTACAAAGTATTCCTGGTATTAAAATCAATTTTTACCACAGTTTCGGGGTTAACTATTTGCCCATAGCTGGGATCCTAACAGGCGCTACCACCCCAGGTCAGGGTGGAACTGGAAACACCAGCAATTAAGAGGTGGTTCCACACTCTCCAAAACCACCTGATCAGAGGCCTTGCTGCCGGACGTAGTTTATCATCTTACCCAGGACACGGATGTAGTTTATCATCATACCCAGGATGGGGTGATGGTTGTGTTGTTTTGTTAGTGGTAATGGTTGTGATGTTGTTGTTAATGGTGATGGTTGTGATGTTGTTGTTAATACTGATGATTGTGATGTTGCTGTTAGTGGTGATGGATATGATGTTGCTTTTAGTGATGATGATTGTCATGTTGTTGTTGGTGATGATGGGTGACTTGTTATTGGTGATGGTTGCAGTGTTGTTGTTTGTGGTAATGATTGTGATGTTGGTAGTAGTGGATGGAACAATGAATAAATGTCAATTAACAGAATAACGATATCATCCTTGGATTTGAGAAAAACACCAATAGCAGTAGTATTGGTAGTAATATTAGAAATAAAGAAAAGGAGAACGAATAAAATTAAAAAAATATTTTCTAAATGAGAAAAGAAAAAAAAAAATTTTCAAATTGGTAAAGAATAGGAAAACATTTTTCAAATGAGTAAAAAATTAAGAAATTAAAAAAAAATGTAAATTGAATAAAAAGCAAACCATGGGAAAAAAATTTGAAGAAAAAGAAAAAAAAATTTCCCATTTTCCGCAACCCCTCCCCGTTAAATTGCTTTTATGTTTGTAATGCACTTGATCAACTGAAAACTGAATTTGATTTGATTTTGACGTTATTTATTATTACGCTTTAGTAACTGTTGCATTAAGAGCTTTGCCAGGAGAATCAGGAAAAACCTTTCTCTTCTTCAGTTAGTTGAGTGGTTTATCCTATGGGAGTTTTTTTTTTTTAAATAGAAGCCTAATTGAGAAAAATTATTGGCTGGATCCAATAAACAAGAAAACTAAGGTGGGTAGATGAACACAAAACATTTTCCACAATTCCTCATTAGACATATGTATTTACATTTGTATGTATGTATATATATATATATATATATATATATACACATATATGTCTGTGTGTATACATACATTCCTATATATTTATATGTTCTTTTTATATTCCTATATATGTATGATATGTATCATTATTCGTTATTTTTGTATAAAGAAATCTGTCTTGTATAACTGAAAATAATGGGAAAAATTAAGAATATTCAATAAAAAATAAAAATATAATCGACACAAATTATTGGCCAGACTTAACTAAAATGTCTAGAAAAGAAATTTTAAACATTTTATCTTTAATTGTATATATATATATATATATATATATATATATATGTGTGTGTGTGTGTGTGTCTGTGTCTATGTGTGTCTACCTGAGTGTGTGTGTAAATCCATACATGTATTATGTGTATATACACACATGTATATAAAGCCATATGTATGTATATAGACACACATACACACACACACATGTATGTATATATACATACATATATGTATGTGTGTATGCACACATGTATGTACATATATATATATATATGATTTGAACTCATCACCTGAAGATTGCGTTGTGGATGATACACCAAGTTGCACTACCAATGATGAAAAAAATGTATATTTATTAATATTAGTTAATTAGCTTATAGCTCTGTTAATATATTGAGCACCATTTTATTAACATCATCACTCAATGTGTGATATTATTGATATTATATCTATATATCCCTATCTCTCTCTCTCTCTCTCTCTCTCTTTCATATATATATATATATATGTGTGTGTGTGCCATGTTCCATCAGACTGTGAATTGTCATAGCTCTCCAAAACTTTCTATTTTTTTATAGCTCTTCACAATGTTTGTCTTTATTTTATCCCTTCCTCTCTCTGATCTGCCATCCATTTGCCCAAGCTTGTTAGGTTATTCACTGTTTCTCTCTGTCCCTGTTGCCTCCAATATGTCCTGTGAGTGTGAAATTTTCTAAGCCTTCTTTCCTTATTATGTGTCCTAGAAATTTTAATTATCTCTTTCTGTATATAAATCTTACACTCACATCATGTTGAAACACCGGTTCCTGTATGATCGCTGAAGTTATGCAATGTCAAGCTTGGTCAATACCTAGATTGGTGACTGCTTAGAAATACCTGAAAAATAACAGAAAAAAATTTCTAACAGAATTGTCAGGTAATAACGACATTAAGTTACTGGTTTCTGGTGGTGTTGACTCATTTGTTGGACAGGGATACCTTCTTATATTGGAGAGAGATATACAGTTAGCTGATAGATTATAGTGGAGATGATATTATAGCTGCATGAGGCTTTTGTTTTTTTTTGTTTTTTCAGACAGAAGGTAGTGTAATGATACTATTATGTTCTATACAACATAAGGTTCATTGGAAACTAAAAATCCCCAAGAAAGGAAAAAGAGTCACATTTTGTCATCCATTAGAAAAAGTGTGAAAGGAAAGAGTACCCTTTTCTTTTTATATTGCTTTATATAATGCCACCAAGTGGGCATTAGAGGAAATCCCCTGGCAGAGAAAGTGAATTAAACCCGCAACTTCATTTCAAATTGATTTTTCATAGAAAATATCCACAAACTTATTGTTGTAAATGAGTTATTAAAAACAACAGTAGAAAACCGGAATTGGTTTAACAACAAGTTTATTACCGTCTGTCTATATTTCTGAGATGAGGTGTTATGTACAGTATTTACATTAGTTAGACTATTGTCCTCATCTTTGTCGCCATATTTGTCAAAACGTTTCGGCAGTTGTACGCTCCGGTCATCTTCAGGTGGTTGGAATTTCGAACTGAACCCTTTATTTCGAGGGAAAATTAGCAGGAGATAACTGATAACTGACATCCATCAAACATGGCACGTGGAACTAGAACAGTCTACCCCAGTGATCGAAATAAAGGGTTCAGTTCAAAATTCCAACCACCTGAAGAAGGCCGGAGCGTACAACGGCCGAAATGTTGTGACAAATATGGCGACAAAGATGAGGACAATAGTCCGACTAATGTAAATATTAGTTTATTACCTTTTGGTACAGGAAAACATAATGTAGAATAGACACTAGGGAAGAGAATATTTAGATGTGAATGACTGTTTTCAACAAAAGCTACTGCTGCTACTGCTACTCCTCTTGATGTAGGAGTATTTTTATGTTTTTCATCTGATAACTTAGTCCAAACATATAGAGAAATATTCTCTTTAAGAACACTTATCAATTCAAAACTCATAGATAGCACATGTAACTCAAATAAAAAATAATGACATAATCAATATATTGACATTCAACACTACTTCAAAGGAAAGGCTTCTTTCAAACAGAAGCTTTTGTCAGTACTGAAAAAGGCAATAACAGTTACTGGATTAAAGAAACCTAAACTGTAACTTGAATAACACTGGCTGCATGGTCAATGAATGCCAAATGTTTCCTTATAAGGAAACTGACTAATATCTATCATTTAGTCAAGGTCTCATCATCTTACAGTTGAAATGATAAGGTCTAACCATAAGTTCTATGCTAACAGCTTTTTTCTCACATTTCTTGGATGTTGAATTCTTGTCTGGCTTCTTGTTTCCAGTCAACAATAATCTTCAAAAATTTAAATGCAATGTGAATCATTATCTTAATTCCTGTTCTTTTATTGTTCTCTCTCTCTCTAGTAATGCTTTCTTTTTCTCATATTCTCTCAGATTCAGTAACCCCTTGCAGCTTTATTGCCTTTGCTTGGTGTGAAATAATTAGAAAAAATTAACATGGCCCAGTGGATAAAAGCATTGGTTTGATCCAGTGACTTGTCCCAAAGAGTTGTAAGTTCAATACCTGGCTACTGCAGTGCTGAACAAAAAACTTGGAGAATTAAGTTAAAGGTAAATAACTGAGACATCCAGAAGAGCCATGACATGTGGAACTAGAACACTCTACCCTGGTGGACAAAATAAAGGGTTCAGTTTGAAATTCCAATCACCTGAAGAAGACTGGAGTATACTGTAGTGAAAGAGATAATCAGGTACACTGAAAAAATGTTTGTTCAGTTGAACACATCGCGTCAATGCCTCATAGCCGGACTTTGTACTGATAAATCATGTTGGCTGGTGCAGTTGAGGGCAATACATTATTGTCTCTCGGAGTAACATTGTACCAATACACTGCCTCCATTATGGAACACTGCTTCCTAGCAGCGATTCTTTTGTTGCTCCGATGACATCGCTCGATTATGCCATTTCCTGATGGGACATACGCGCAGCGAAATCTGAGGTGTACTCCCCACGAATCCAAAAAATCTTTGAATAGTCCACTGCGGAATGCAGTGTCGTTGTCAGTGAGGAGTTCCATCAGAGGCTGAAGCATCATGAATATGGCATTAAAGATGAGGACAACAGACCAAATAATGTAAATAAAAATTATCTAGAAAACTCTGGAATTGAACAGGATTAGATAAATTTGGTAGACAGTCATGGTTTCATTATCTTACAGTTGAAATAGCTAGATGTAACCATAAGTTCTATGTTAATAGTTACTTCTCTTGCACTTCTCGTCCGTGGAAGTCTCTTCCAGCCTATTGCTTTTCTGTCAAATTTAATCTCCCAAAATTTAAAAATCATCATCTTTGAATGTTGTTCTTTTATTGTCCTTTCACTTCAATAACATATTCTCAAGTTTATTTCACTCTCAGTAACCCCCTTGTGTCTTAGTGGCTTTATTGCCTTGCTTGGTGGGGAGTGATTTAAAAAAAAAGAGTGATTTTAAAAAAAAGTTAAAGCAGTATAACATTTATTTGAAAACAAATCATGAAAATATGTGATTCGTTAAATGTTATCTGTTTTGGAGATAAAGACATGAATTTAACAACTTCTGCAATGATGTTTAATTAATATAATAGCCATAGGCATCATTGAGATCTTGTTGTTGCTTGCCAAGCCAAATAAAAGGGATATTTTTAAAGTTGACAGATTGTAAATTGTTTAAAGCTGTTTACAAAAATGAAAAGGTTAATGAATAAATTGTAAACTTGTCGGATTTTTCCTGAGTGCATTTTTGAAAGTAAATTGACAGCAGATGGCATTTTTTATTCAATAATTGAGCAAAACATAAAAGGGGAAACATTCCTTTTCTTTTGAAAATAAGATCAATGATCTAAGAAATGGATAGGAACCTTTCAAATCTTTGGAAACAAAGGTTCATGTGACCACTGTGAAAACACTTTTCATTTGATATCTGTCATTCGGCAATAAACAAATAATATCTTTTGTTTTTACTGCTTAGTTGTTCATGAAACCATAAATTTTTATTACTGAAATTAATTGCATGATGCTTCATTTCATGAGTGAAGTTTTTAACAGCATTATTCATTAGCAGAATTAATTTTTAATAGCATTAATATTTTTATAAAGATTTAAAATTTTTTAACAGAATTCACAATTCTAAAAACTATAATTTTTAATAGCATTAATAATTTTTAACAGAATTAACAATTTTTTAAAATAATCATGTTTAACAATTAATTTTAATAACATTAATAATTTTAAACAGGACTTTTAATAGACTTAACAATTTTTAATATACTTAATTTCCTTAATAACATTACTAATTTTTAACAGATTAAAAAATTTTAACAGCATTAATTTTAATATCATTAAGAATATTTAATTGTATAAATGTTTAACACCAATAAGAACTTTTAATAGAATTAACCATTTTAAATATCATTAATGATTTTTAACAGAAGTGATATTTAATAGCATTAACAATATTAACACCAATTTTAACAAAAGGCAATAACTTTTAACAGTATTTTTCAAAGTTATAAAAAGCAAATATCAAAATATGAAATATATTTTGTACAAAATTTAACAAGGAAATATAGTTAAATATCAGTTGAAATACAAGTGTTTTTTCTGCGGATAGTTGTCAAAAAATATCTAGTTTGTTCTTTTTGGTTGCAGACATTAGGGTGTACTCTTAAATTTATCCCTTAAAATGTTGCTGGGACTGCAAAGAGATAGGTACCCTGTCTTATGGCTACAGTTATTTTTGTCTTAGAATATCAAGCAATATTTATTATATTTAACTGATTGTTCAAGGCCACAAGCAATGAGCACTTATTGACATCCAATTCACAATATTTATAATACATGGTGAGACTAGTTTACTAAATATTATTCCATACTGAAGTATCCATATACATATCTTTACTAAATTTGTTTTTCCCAACAACAGTCACCATCCAATGAGGATAAAATTCACAACAATAGTCACCATCCAATGAGGATCAAGTTCACAACAACAGTCACCATCCAATGAGGATCAAGTTCACAACAATAGTCACCATCCAATGAGGATCAAGTTCACAACAACAGTCACTATCCAATGAGGATAAAATTCACAACAATAGTCACCATCCAATGAGGATCAAGTTCACAACAACAATCACCATCCAATGAGGATCAAGTTCACAACGACAGTCACCATCCAATGAGGATCAAGTTCACAACAACAGTCACTATCCAATGAGGATAAAATTCACAACAACAGTCACCATCCAATGAGGATCAAGTTCACAACAATAGTCGCCATCCAATGAGGATAAAATTCACAACAATAGTCACCATCCAATGAGGATCAAGTTCACAACAACAGTCACCATCCAATGAGAATCGAGTTCACAACAATAGTCGCCATCCAATGAGGATAAAGTTCACAACAGTTACTATCCAATGAGGATAAAATTCACAACAATAGTCACCATCCAATGAGGATCAAGTTCACAACAACAGTCACCATCCAATGAGGATCAATTTCAGTCACCATCAATAAGGATCAATTTCACAACCATCAATGAGGATCAAGTTCACAACAACAGTCACTATCCAATGAAGATAAAATTCACAACAACAGTTACCATCCAATGAGGATCAAGTTCACAACAACAGTCACTATCCAATGAAGATAAAATTCACAACAATAGTCACCATCCAATGAGGATCAAGTTCACAACAACAGTCAACTCATTTTTGTTTCATACTGATATTTACTAAACTTAAAATTATGGTGATTTCAATGAGTAATGAATTCATTAAATTAGTAATTTATACAGTATTTAGTATAAAACTAAAGCATCTTAGAAATTTGCTTTTTGCCAAACTTGATTTATTTTAACAACTAATTTAACTCTACTATGTTATTTATAGTGCATTTATTATTCTTTAATTAAAACACCAATTTGTTTACACATTTTATATACAGACTATTGTCTTCATCTTTGTTGTTGTTATCACAACATTTAGGTCATTGTGCACTCTGGCTTTCAACAGGTGTATGTCAGTTCGGGTAACCACAAACAGTGGAAACAAGCATAGCTGATCATGTACGGAGGGAAATGGGTAGTTATCAGCTCCTGTGGAATGAAATTTAAATATTAGACAAGAAAGAACACTGGAGAATTAGATGTCTGAAAGCTTCTCATATGTGCTGATTCTATGACAACATTCTTAGTAGGCCTAGCATAGAAATAAATATGATACAGGAGCTGTTAATAAAGAAATAAAGACAAATGACAACATGTTTTCAGCAGCAACTGTAACAAAAGAGAAGCTTCAATGAGTAGAGTCAAGCATGATAAGCAGCAGCAGCACACATCAGCAGGCAGGTTAGGTTTAAGGCTCCAAGTTCTCCACTCAGGATTCTCCTGCAGGATAATAGCCTAGTTGGTTAAAGAACTGGTTTATGAATTTGATGAGATAATAATTGTGAGTTCAATCCCTGAACTCGGCAGGGTGTACTTGCACTCAGCAGAAATGGAGCGAGCAATAACTGAGTAGTACTAAATTAAATAAAGGGCTCATTACGAAATTCCCCGTGAAAACTCTTCATCACAGAAATTCTCACAGAAAACATGTATATATATATATATATATATATATATATATAAGCTAACACTTTAAAAAAAAAGTATTATTAAAATACATCCATCACCTAAATTTACTCCAAATTTGATAACTCATAAATAAAAGTTAAAATCAGTTAAACAAGTTTTACATTTAGTAAAATAACAATATTTAAAGAAATAAAATTGTGAAAAAATCTCAACATTGATCGAATTGATTTTCAAATCTCACCTGAACCCAAAATAAAAAAAAATAAAAAATCATATCAAAAATCTAAATGCAAGAGAAATATTGACCTCAAAACTGAACCTGTTTTAACTGAATAAAAAAATATAATCCATTGCATTTTACTCAGGTGAATATCTTTTAAATCTAATTTCTTCAATAACCTTTCTGCATACACACACACACACACACACACACTAATCACAATTGGACAACATTTATTGAATAGGGCTAGGGATATTAAGACTTTCAAATGGCAACAAAATAAGAATTTGAAAAAAAATCTCAAAAAGAGAAAAAAGTATTGAAGCAAAACATAAAGCAAAAAGCAGACAACAGCAGTTTACACAAGAAAGAATCCCATTAGTCTCATTCTTTGCTTCTGGCATAACTGTTATCCAGGGCTTTTTTTTTCTAACCTTCCTTTCTGAAGAGTTTTACAAGAAAGGTAATTTATTGATGTTAAGAAGTTTTCTTTTGGCAGACATGTTTTTATATACAAGAAAATGGAAGAACTGAGAAGACAGAAGAAAAATAATCTCTTCTGCTCTCTTCTCTAAATGCAAACATCTTTTGCTTGGTTTTAAAAAGCAATTGAGTACACCTTGGCAATGTTATTTTATTCTGAGAGAAGACACCTCCACTGTGAAAAGTACGGTGCAAAAAGTATGGTTCACTATAACTGTATAAAACATAAATAAAAGGAACATGGAAGCATAAAAGAAAAAGTAGCAAGAATGAAGAGAAAAGAGAAAAAACGAAAATGTTGAAAGATAAAAGAAAAAAAATGGTTATAAAATATATTTTTAACAATACTGTTAAAATTCACAATTCAAAAGTGACATTTCTATCCCAAAGAAAACTATATTTTCATCATCTTTTCATTTTTATTAATACTACCTTGTAAGAATAATATCATTGTATTTATCAGAATGTATCAAACTCCAGGTGAGCTACATTTTGATCTTTCTTGGACTCATGTTTTCCACTGACATGAAGTGGGGTGATTATATTGAATAAATTACTATGTCTACTGCTAGGAAAGTTGGTTTACTGTGTCTTGCCAGACAATGCTTCTTGTCAGAATGCTTCTTGCTCATTTATGAATTTATCATTCGTCCATGCATTAAATATTGCTGCCATATCTGGTCTGTTGCTCCTACTATATATGTTTTGACAAAATTCAAAGAAGGGTCTGTAATGTAATTGATCCTGATCTGGCATCTCAACATCAGTCACTTTCCAACAAGGCTTCCCACTGTCTTTTCAGTAAATATTTTCATGGTAACTGTTCTGATGAGATTTTTTCTTGGTTATTCGACTACATGAATTTAGTATCTGTCTATATTTCTGAGATGAGGTATTATGTACACTATTTACATTATTCAGACTATTGTCCTCATCTTTGTCGCCATATTTATCACCCTTTAGTATCTGTCTATATTTCTGAGATGAGGTATTATGTACACTATTTACATCATTCAGACTATTGTCCTCATCTTTGTTGCCATATTTATTACAACGTTTCGGCCTGTCAGTATCTGTCTATATTTCTGAGATCAGGTATTATGTAGACTATTGACATTATTCGTACTATTGTCCTCATCTTTGTCGCCATATCTATTACAATGTTTGGGCCATTGTACACTCTGGCCATCTTTAGGTGGTTGGAATGTTGAACTAAACCCTTTATTTCACTCATTGCTTGGTGGGGAGTGATTTAAAAAAAAGTTAAAGCAGTATAACTTTTATTTGAAAACAAATCATGAAAATATGTGATTCGTTAAATGTTATCTGTTTTGGAGATAAAGACATGAATTTAACAACTTCTGCAATGATGTTTAATTTATATAATAGCTGGGGTAGACTGTTCTTGTTCCATGTGCCATGTTTAATGGATGTCTGAAGAAGGCCAGAGAATACAATGGCCAAAACATTGTAATAAATATGGCGACAAAGATGAAGACAATAGTCCGAATAATGTAAATAGTGTACATGAATTTAAGCCTGCTACTAAATTGGTAACTAGGTCTCACCATTTTACTTTTGAATTAGCTAGATGCAACTGTCAGTTCTATTCTCACAGTTTCTTTTCTCACACTTCTTGCCTGTGAAACTTCCTTTAAGTTCTTGATTTCCTATCACCTACAATCTTCAAAAATTTAAATTCAGTGGCAACTGCCATCTTTTATCTTCCTGAATCCTGTTCCTTTATTGTTCTTTTCCTCACTTCTCACTAAATTCTTCTCATTCTCTTTTCCCCTTCCTGTAACACCCTGCATCCTAGTGGCACTGTCACCTTGACTGTGGTAAAACGATTAAAAAAATTGACACAACTTTGCTTCAAGGCCTATTTTGCATACACATCTTAAGATTATTTCTGATATCACCATATTATTATATATTATCAGAGGTGGATCTGGAATGGGGAGAATAGAGGATGCATGCCTCCCCTGTAAATTTCTGAGAAAGTGTTTTTTGTTACAAAATAGATAAGGTAAGCTAATACAGGGTGATGTAGAATTAACCAAATTTAAGTCAACATTATTAACCGATCGCTATAAACTTGAATCTAATCTTATGAAATGATTTCAGACTCACTGATATCAATAAATCAAAATTTGAAAATGATAATCAAAATAAAATAAATCCAAATTTGAAAATGAATATCAAAATAAAATAAATGCAAATTCGAAAATGATAATCAAAATAGAATAAATCAAAATTTGAAAATGATAATCAAATTAAAATAAATCAAAATTTAAAAATGATAATCAAATTAAAATAAATCAAAATTTGAAAATAATCAGCTATAATGAAAAAAGTTTATCATTGTATATTTCATTAATAAACTTTTAGATTCATTTTAAACTACATTTTACTCAAAAAGTTTAACAGTTTAAATTTACAATTTTACATTTAAAATAAATAAAAGAAAATGCTGTTTTACATATATATATATATATATATATATATATATGAAAATTTCTCTGATTTAACCAGTAGAAAAGACAATATTTATGAATAAAAATGGCAATAGGAAAACTGGTAATTGCTGACGCGTTTCATCCAATGTGAACTTTATCAAAGCAAAATACGAAAATGAAATTAATTGAATAAAGTAACTAATAAAAACAAAAACAGAATGTACCTAGCAACTGGAATGTTTTTATTAGTTACTTTGTTCAATTAATTTCATTTTCGTATTTTGCTTTGATAAAGTCCACATTGGACGAAACGCGTCAGTAATTACCAGTTTTCCTATTGTCATTTTTATTCATAAATATATATATATATATAGTGTATTGGGGCATCAGATAATTATTCAAACATATATTCTTAAATATAACAGACAACAAATGTCTATTATGTTTGACTGAAGATGGTTCATGGAAGCCGAAAGCATAGATCAAGGAACAGCATAATAAAAAAGATATCCAAATGTTGGACAATTTTTGTCTTTATTTTCTCTCAAAATTAAAGTAACTATACAAAGTTTAGAACAGCTTCTGATCAAACATAATAGACATTCACTGTCTGTTATATTTAACAATATATGTTTGAATATATATATATATATATATATATATAAATAATATATGAACACTCTCTTCTCATTTCTATAACCTAATATATATGATCACAAAATTTAAAATTTTGAATTGAGATTTTTACTGAGGCACACACCCACTCTAGCTGAAAATGCTGGATCCACACCTTAATTTATGGTGTATCAAAAGTATTTCATTTTTATAGGCCTACAAAATCAAAACATTAACCTGAATACATGAATTGTTTTTAAATATCCTTGTCAGATCAAGACATTCATATGGATGTCATGCATGGTGCCAAACCAGTTCAAAAATGTCTAAACTACCAGCTGTATGCAATGACTTTCTTAGATCAATGCTTACAAATGGCTTCAAACAGCTGAAACGTGGTTGCCTTGTCAAAGACCATTCGTCTTGAAACATTGTGAACTGGTACTACAAATTCACAAAGGCACAGTTCCAGATAACAGAAACCACATTACTTGAGGACTTTCAACAGCTGTAACAACTAAAATGGAGAGCACATCTACCAAAATCACAAAGAACTGTACCAAATAACAGAAACCATATCACTTGAGGACTACCAACAGCAGTAACAACTAAAATGGATAGAACGTTTAACTCAAAGAGAAAATAATGACATAATCAAGATGTTGACATTCCACACTACATCAAAGAAAAGCTTAGGAAGAAAACCCGTATAAATACAGGAAAGTACGATAACAGCTACTAGACTTAAGAAGCCTATTTTCCTAAAAAACATGTTTCAAGAGAAAGATTTTATAGATTTCAACTGAACGCAGTACTAACAACTCAGTAAATAAATGCTAAATGTTTTCTTATAAGGAAATGGTTAATATTACCATTACTCCAAATCTTATAGCATGAAAATCGTCTAGATCTGTCTCTGATTAAAAAAATATTATCATTATATATTTGACTATATCAAAAGCATTTTAATTTCACTCCAAAGCTTATTTCATCAACATATCTAAAGACTATCTATGACTTCACTATATTATTAATATATATTTTGGTGCATCAATCAGAAATATTTTCTCAGCACTGACTTCATTGAATGTCTTGATCTGATATAGGAACTATATTCATCCACAAAATCAGATGTGTCTGGTTAAGACACAAACACCAAATCATATTAAACTTCATCATTTGAATTTGTCAGTCATTGTAAAGATTGCACAGCCATTCCAGAACAAAATCTTACATAATTACTGAACCTAAGTAGATAGCACAAAGTCTCTTGGAAGACTGACTCAGAAGAATGGGTACCAATGACTATTAACTGCTTGCATGTTTCTCTTGATCAGTACACAGACCAGCAACTTTCTGATACTATCTCACACATATGTAGGTAATATACTTTCAGGTGAATAGTTCTGGGTTTAATGGTAAACTACATCTGGCATCAAGGCCTCTGACTGGAAAACTGGAGGTTTTGAAGTGTGTGGAACTGACTCTTAATTGCTATTGTTCCCAGGTTCACACTGACCTTGAGTAGTAGGACTTGTTGGGGCCCCAGCTATGGACAAATAGTGAACACCTAAAAAAAAAACACTATGAAAGTATAAAAATACATTTCTATAGTAAATCACCATATATAAAAAAATTAGCAACAATACATATTTATATAAAAAATAAGCAACAATACCTATTTATAGCAAAATTACCAACAATACATATTTATAGTAAAAGTTTAACAATATATATTTATAGTAAAATGACCAATCATACATTTTATCCATAGTTGAAGGCATACAATTGTGTTCAAAATATATTTAGTTGTAACTATAAAATTGTGTTTTATTTAGATTTTGGAATTAAATAACCCATAGGGGCTGATATGCTGTTAAGCAAAATCAACCAACCAACCAGCCAATTTTCAGGCAAAATAAAGGTGTATGTAAGCAAGAATTACCTTAGCGAGATGACTATGAAAGGTATTTTATCCTTAGCAATGCCATGTCTACTTTGATGATTAAAGGTAATTAAAATGAAGACAGAATGTATAGTTGTCAGCAAGAGAAAAAGCCCGAGATGTGAACTATGAGCTGAAGATGTTAAAATTAAACATGTCCAGGATTTAAAATATCTAAGAAGGAAATGAAAAATATTAAACCAAAATCTGAAGGTGCATTGGAATAGCAAAAGATGCCTTCCAAAAGAAATAAACAAAATACTAAGAAACAAGGAATAGAAATCAAGAAAAGAATGCTCTATCATGTTATATCAAATCTCCAGTGAATGCTGGACAATTTCCTCATAGATGAAAAGAAGTCTTAAGAAAAAAGAAATATAATTCTACAGAAAAAAATAATTTGTTTTTTTTATGGCTTACTAGACTACCTGTGACCCATTCGGTCAGTGATGGCTCAAGTTATAAAACATTAAAGTTGATTTCAACATTTCATTGAAATGAAAGTTAATTTTATTATGATTCAGTTAAATATTTCAATTCATTTGTGTCATCATTGACCTGGTTTACAAGTTCATGTTTAACATTTTACTGATTGTTTACAGCATTTAATAGGAATAAAACTTCCAGGATAAACTTTAAACTTTAAATCAGATTAAGTTAAAAATATTTTTTTAATATGCCAAAAAATATTTTTAAATCATATTCACTTGAAAATATTTTGTAAATATTCCAAAAAATATTTTTTTAAATTTAAGATATTTTAATTAAAAGAAATTATCTGTTTGAATAAAGTTAAAATAAAAATACTTACTGTATCAACAACTCATATTTTTAAATCTTATTCACTTAAGATATTTTTTAAATCAGATTAACTTAATAATATTTTTATATATTTAAAATATTGTTTGTTTAAATAAAGCTGGAATATAAATAATTACTCTACAAACAACTGGACAAAACAGCAAAGCGGAATCTCTTTGTGTCTGTCTTTAACATAAAAATATTTTAATTAAGAATTGTCTGTTTGAAGAAAGTTAAAATAAAAATACTTTACTGTATAAATAACTCATAAGTGTTGGATAGACACATCATTCATGCATGCATGCAATCACAGACTTTAGCTTTATACAGATCAACCTTTTTGAAGTTATTTAAAGTCGAAATATTTTTGAATTGTAAGAATTTTTTTGAGATAATAATGGTTTTCTGATACATGCTTTACTATTTAACTCATAGCTAGGAGGAAAAGAGGTGGATTCATACATTTCCCAATGCTATTTGCACATAAGTGAATTTAATGAACCTGACTGGAATTAGAACTCAGTTTCCTGATTTCTCATTCTGAACCATTATTCATTACACTACCTGTACATTCAAGCTTACAGCACCTGGTATTCCCAAGTGGTCACCTATCTAGTTACTGACTAGGCTCAAGAAGAAGAATGAGGCTACTATTATTTGCTGTTGAAGTTGTTCATATGCCACAGTAAACATATATAGGTAATATCCTTTCAGGTGAAATGAAAGTGTATGCAAGCAAGAATTACCTCAGTGAGATGATTATAAAAGGTATTTCATCCTTAGCAATGCCATGTCTGCTTTACTGATTAATGATAATTATAATGAAACTATTATTATGTCCTATTAAAGTTGTTCATATGCCACAGTAAACTGTGCTAGGCAACGGTGTACAATACTGCTCAATAACCTCCTCTGTCAAATAATAAAGTTTCATTGTGATGAGGAAGGTTAGAAGCACTAGATAAAAATAAAATCCTGTTTATTACAGGGAATGTAATATATAGAAAGATATCATTTATGGCCACCCTGAGGACATTCAGGCAGCGTCCCAATATGATCCATGTCATTCAGCAACTCAGAATTGAAAAAGAAAAGAGACACATTCATACAGAGGCTGTAATATTAATAACGATTATTATAAGTAAATTATTATTATTATTATTATAAGTACAAATAGTCCTTTATTATTATTTCTATTAACAATATGATAATAATATCAACCATAATCACTGAATTCATTAAGTTACAGAAAAATTACAAGTAAAAATGACTGTTAACACCTGAAGATGGTTCTCTGCAAAATCATGTTTACATTTCCATGTGGTCATGAATTTAAAACTTCTTTTTTTTAAATCCGTTTGCCACAAACAAGGTAATAATGCCACTAAGACACAGCAGTCTACTGGGAATGAGAGAGAATTAAAAGATTTTAGAAGGAACCGGAAACCTGATCCTAAAAGGGAACAATGGATGTTCAAAAGGAGGCGTATGAAACAGAAGATAGGCAAACCTATCAACTCCAATTGAGGAGAGAGAGAAAGAAAAAAGAAATTAGTAGATAAAATTTCAGAGTTCAGATGGACACATTAAAAGTACAGAGTTGAAATAGTCTTTTAACCCTTTACTTCCAAAAATAAAATATTTAGTTTCACTTTCAGATTTTTACTTTCACTTTCAGATTTCATACCCAGTATTTTGTTATTATATCCACGTATCACTAATTCTCAGTTTATATGGGATTATATACATTTCTGTTCATATAGATGATATTATTTCTTCATATATAAGGGGACATCCAAAAATAACTAGAATTATGTAAATCATCCCTGATTACAAATTTGGAAAGAAACTGTGGATTGTTTTAAAATTTGTTCACCTCATTAATCTTCAAGATTTTATTATTATATTGCTATTACTATGGCAGATGTTAGGATGAGCTACATTCCTTAGTTCTTCACAACTAGGATCCAGATGTTTAAGGTGGCAAACCATCCATTCCTTTTGTGTTCCTTTGATAAAAAGCAAGTTCTGCTCAGACAGCTTCTTCCCAAGAACTGGTACTTTGTGGAACAAAATCCCTAGATAATCCTTCACTGACAACTACAATCTTGGTTTTAAATCCTGGTTCAAGTGATAATCTGTCCTACTGATCCTCACTATACTCTCTTACTGCTCTATCTTGTACAACAATCTCAGAAACCTTTTACTTGATTTTATTCAAAGTTTATTGAAAAGCTTCCTGATAAGAGGCAACAATTCATTGTAAATAACAGTGAATATATAACTAAATAAATTATTGTATTTCAAAGAATAAAATTGAGAAACAAAACAGAAATTGTTTGTTTCAATTAGATATTAACTAATTGCAGAAATTTAATATAACTTGAATCTCATTTCAATCAGAGCATCCTACCATTAGGCTATATGGACACATATTTAATTGTGATAATTGTAAAGTATTATATGTATATAGTTGGAAACAATATTCTTCTTCATGATGTTGACAATTATGGC